>WNWK01005610.1:0-117694 GCA_009830355.1 Cherax destructor
GAGGGTTAGCCACCCAGGATAACCCAAGAAAGTCCGTGCATCATCAAGGACTGTCTTATTTTCATTGGGGGTCCTTCAATCTTGTCCCCCAGGATGCGACTCAAACACCCAGGTACCTACTTACTGCTAAGTGAACAGGAACAGCAGATGTAAGGAAACAAGCCCAATGTTTCCACCCAGCCAGGGATTGAACCATGGACACTCAGTGTGTGAGGCGAGAGCATTGCCTACCGAGCCACAGTAGGCAGTGTTTAAGAGCCTGATATAATATCTTATGGTCATTTGTGGGCATGCTATGTGCCTGCTTAATGAGGAATTTTATCCTTATATTTTCAGCTTATTATATTGTTCAGGTATACTTCAGGTTCTTCAGACAAGCAACTACAGATGCCCCTTGCTTTATATTTAGATGTACTAAGGACAATTAGGCCATCAACAATTCACGCTACATACGTGTAATAAAAATCTTAAATATGATAGGTGAAGAGCAGCAACAAGATAACATGCCCAACATTTCCACTTGTGCCATGATCAAGCCTTCAGATGCAAGTAGAAAGGGCTTCCACTCGAGCCATGAGTCACCCTACGTGTAAAAATTTAAAAAAATAGTACAGGCATTGTATACAATGTTTTTATGCTCAACGAATAATAATGCTACAGATAATTCAAAATGTAATGAATTTTTAAAATTACAAGACAACTGCTGCTTGTATACACTATCAAAATGTAAACACATCAGATTCATTAAGTTCTTGTTACATGCTGACTACTAACAAATAAATCATATTCTATTAATGGTATACAATACTGACAAGTAGATAAAGAAGACATCTTTAACAGTGTAGTATCTTTATTGACAAGACATTTTTGCCTGACCAGCAGGCTTCTCAAGTCAAAATATAGAGAAGACAACAAAAACAGTATTTTAGATATACTCTACTGCATTCAGAGGGAGGCACTGAACCTGTAGAGGTCTCACAGCACCTGGGGAATGGTAAGCAATTGAGTTTTATCCAAGGAAATGTAAGACAATTCCAATTTATTGAATCAAGAGCCCCTCACCAGTATCAATAAATCTTCTTTGAGGGGTTGATGTGATCAAGCCAAATTTACTTCTTCAAGGCTGAGGAGGTAATCATCTCGTATCTTCATTGCCACTACTTCTGCTACCTCTGTATTTCGATTAAAGAAGCTTACTGAGCAGGCAAAACATCTCATGAGGAAAGATGCCAAACTGTTGTACACGTGTCTTACTCAAATTTTAGATGTTGACAGAGCTTTTTTGGATTTATATTTAAAAATCTATTTTTTACTTGAAAGGGTACTGGCACCGAATAACCCACACGGGTTCAGCCTTCTGACATGGGGGCGACAAGACTGTGTCTAAGAACTCTTGAAGGTGGGTAGCCAATGACCCAGTGGATGGCCACAGCAAGTGACCTCTGGTTTACCAGTGCTAGATTCTGGTCTGAGAGAGTAAGGTAACATTTTGTAATAACTTAACCTAAGCTAAGCTTTATTCTGGATATTTACAAATGATTCTACATAGTATAAATTTGTACAATGGTTTTGAAGGCACAAAGAAATTGAAAACTTACATAAATAGTATATTATATATATTTAACCTAGGATAACCAATAAAGCTAAAAGTGTGAACTTATTTCCGTTGGAGATCTTTTTTGGATACTATTTTTGAAAATATGTTTAGCCAACATCCCCAAGTCTAATGTGTGCATTTTAAACACATAAATAAAAAGACATCTTTATTTCGCGCAGGTAAATTGCACGTACAATAAAATAAATATAAAAAAAAGAAAATCACCTTGACAATAACATCAGGTGATGGAAGGTGGTCAATATTTGGTTTAGTACTAACCTGAGGGTTTCTGGTGAGCTTGAGGAGGACATGGTCAGCTTCCACCAGACAATTAGTGTTGACAGTCTCCAGGTGGAGGACACAAGAGCGTAATTTCCTGACGCCCCAAGAGGCCACAAAGCGAGACCGCTCCAACCCATTCCAATCACAAGATTTAAACACCAACTCTATCTTTCGCCAAAAACTGGGGTGGAAAAGGGCAGGGCGCCATGCCTTACAGGTGGAGCATGCACTTATTCTATCAGACAGAGGAAGATAAGAAAGAATTTCAATTAAAATGACACTAGGCAGCAGGTTCCAGTGCCATTGTGTGTGTGTCGACATGTTTACTAACTATGGCGGCGCTGCCACCTCTCACTATGACAATAACCTCCACTCACCCTCACAGCCTCACTATTCAACACACTAATAATACTTTCCCGTATAATATATGAAATAATCTATCCCTGAGTTGTTTCCAAAATTTAGCTGTGATAGTTTAACACGTGTTGAGAAGTGTGTGTAAAATAGAGGTTCATTTGATAGCGCAGAGCAGATGATGCCTCCAGCATTGCATCTGTCACTCACTTGTGTGTTGCGCACTACACTATCATAAAAATCAATCACCACTCTATTCACACTCTAATATATGCCACCATAACTCATAGCGAAGCTTCACTTTAAATTAAAACATATGTAGGTATAGTTATCTAGGGTGATATAAGCCCCCCCCCTTCTGCACCAGGAGGGGTTGGGGGTCAAGGACAAAGACTGTATTAGTTATACAAAATTCAGCTTTTGTTATAAACTGAAAAATTCAGTATAATAGTTCCTATGTTGTTGATTTATTAATAATATTGAGCTATACTTTTTCGCAAACTTTATATTTGTAATAACAAACACATTATTATTAGTAGTAGTAGTAACCTATGCTGCTATGTATGATAATCTATGTAACTGTATTTGTGTATACCTGAATAAACTTACTTAAGTTTTTATTCAGGTACATGTACATATGAATAGTTACATAGATTATCATACATAGCAGCATATGTGTAGATTAGTAGTAGTATAATATTCATGTGGAACTGCTAATCCCGTTATGATTTGGTATGAAAACAGGTTCCATGGAAATCAAAGACAAAGTCAAAGATTTATTTCCACATGACACAATGTTTGTACAGAGATGGGTGACATTTGGCTGTGCATGCAGAAAACCCATGGTTATGTAGATTATTTCGGGCAATGAGCACTTGTAACCGGAGGAAGAGGAGAGCATCTTCAATTCTTTGGATCAAGAGCCTGTCACCAGTATCTAGGCTCCTCCCTTGAAGGGTCACACAAACAGACTTACAGTAATTGAACATATATGAAATAACCCTACACTTGATAAGGGGTAGACTGATGTACTATTATACAGGTACGATCTATCTATTATAATAATAATAATAATAATAATAATTTTTATTTGGACATGATACAAAGAATTACATTTGGTTGTTGAGATTACATGAGGTGTACATGCCAAAAGCCCCTAGTATGCAGGGCATTTTGGGCAGACTTAAAATTAACTTAAAACTAGATTGTAAGAATTTTTGTAGATAGTATACAATGAGTAAAGGTGAGTATTTAAGCTATGAAATTTGAAAATACGAAATTTGAACATAGTTTTGTACTTTTGTCTTCATTATAAAATTAATTAAATTAGATTAAACAAATTAAAGCAATAATAATAATAAAATGATAAAAAGTTATGGTTGATAATTTATAAAATAAGTAAAGATGCATATCTAAGTTATAAAGTTTGAATATAAGTTGAACATATCAATTAATTGTAGCAATTTATTGCAGCAACAAAAAGTTATGGTTGATAATTTATAAAATAAGTAAAGTTGCATATCTAAGTTATAAAGTTTGAATATAAGTTGAACATATCAATTAATTGCAGCAATTTATTGCAGCAATGCAACTAATTGAGTGAGATAACAATTTAAAACAATTAATTGCATTGCAGTTAGTTTACGTGGTCATTATAATGTAAGTGTTGTGGGAATAATTAGCTAGGTAAGTATTATTCATAACAGGTTTTACATTCATTCATTCGTTCATTCATACATTACATTGACTTGAATAGTCAGGTTTTACTTTAAGTGAATATTCTACTTTGCTGGGAATGGTTGATAAGGAGCAATTAGCTTTGGGTGAGAAGGTGTTTTTTTAGCATCGTTTTGAATTGGGTTACAGGTAGGGTTTCTTTGGCAATGACAGGTAATGAATTCCAAATTTTCGTGCCTTTTATGTGCATTGAGTTTTTACATAGTGTTAGGTGGACACGGGGAACATCGAGGAGTGATCTGTGTCTAGTGTTATGGTCATGTGTCCTGTTAAAATTAGTAAGGAGAAGTTTGAGTGGTGGGTTAATATCTGCATAGAGTGTTCTATGTATGTAATAGGCACAGTAAAAAGTATGGATGTCTTGTATGGTGAGTAAGTTTAGGTTTTTGAATATTGGTGGAGTATGTTGCCTGGAGTGAGAATTTGTTATCATTCTAACTGCTGCCTTTTGTTGTGTTATTAGTGGTCTGAGATGAGTTATTGACTGTGGGGTTTTATCCCGTTTAAATATATAGGTGTTATTACAAATGATGTTTGGATTTCTACAATATATGCATTAAGCATATTATTATAAAAATACAGTGTTCATAAATAAGGAGGTTTTAATGTAAGATAATACAGGCAAGTAAGTTTATTCAGGTATACACAAATACAGAAACATAGATTATCATACATAGCAGCATATGTGTATAGAACCTAGGATAACCCAAAAAAGTCAGTGACTTATTTCCACTGCGGTCCTTTTAATACCTTATTATTAATTTTCTTAGAAATAGAATTAATTTCCTTAGGAAGGGTATAAGGGTATTTGAAATAAGTCGTGCAAAAACTTTTTTTTTATCGTTTTATGTAAATTATAGTTGTGAGAGGTGTTCGTATATGTATTTCTAATTTTTATTATCACTATAAGTAAGTTTAATGAGGCATAGTTACACATAAGTACAATTATCGTACTTAGTACAAATTACCTAGGATAACCCCCCAAAAAAAAAAAAGTCAAAGTGACTTATTTCCATTGAACACATTATGTGAGAGGTGTTCGTATATATATTTTTATTATTTATTATCAAGATTGGTTAGAGCACATTATGTGGCTACTCAGAGGTGTTTTAAATATGACGCCAGAGAGTGCGCCAATCACACGAGCACATTTGCTGATATATATTAAAGCTCCGCCCACACCCCAGACAAACATTCTCAACATTTGCAAGGTAAACTTAACTCTTTAGAAATGCTTGACAATATTCTGTTTTATTGAATATCAAGTCTTGGTGTTATTTATTAACTGTAGATCGCCTTTACTTACTTGATTTTTTTAACTAGAGAAAGAAAATAAGGTAGTTATTATTAGATACGGGAAATTATCATTATTGGAATGTGAACGAACATTCTCCAACATTCTGGTGATTCCAGTTCGTTCAGGAAGAGGTTAACCAGTGTATATCTTGGCAGGTTCCTGCCGGCTGGCTTCAGTAGTAAGCCAGACGTAGTACGCTTATACCAGAGCACGTTTCTTGTCTCATAAGTGTTGCGTCGTAGCTTACAACACTTAGTCTTCAGGCAAGATGGGCAAGGATTATTACAAAATTCTCGGTCTCTCGAAGGGCGCTAGCGATGAAGACATCAAGAAAGCTTACAGGAAAATGGCACTCAAGTACCACCCTGACAAAAACAAGTCTGCTGACGCGGAGGAAAAGTTTAAATCTGTGGCGGAGGCCTACGAGGTGTTGAGTGACAAAAAGAAGCGGGACATATACGACCAGCACGGCGAAGAAGGCCTCAAGGGAGGAATACCTGGTGGTGGTGGTGGTGATGGCCCTCACTTCACATACACCTTCTCGGGCGACCCCAGAGCTACTTTCCAACAGTTTTTCGGCACTAGTGACCCGTTTGCTAACTTTTTCATGGGTGTTGATGGTCACGGCCCCCATGGTGTATTTGAAGAGATGGACGTAGAGGATGACCCATTCATCACCATGATGGGTGGTGGGCATCGCATGGGTGGGGGCACACGTCGTGCCTTCAGCTTCAACCCCCATGATGCTTCCAGACCTCAGGGCAAGAGTCGTAACCAGGATCCAGCAGTCACCAGGGACCTGTACGTCACCTTGGAAGAAGTTTACAAGGGCGTTACCAAGAAGATGAAGATTACCAGAAATTTGTTATCCAGTGACGGTCGCACCACACGTCGTGAGGAGAAGATTTTGACCATAGACGTGAAGCCAGGATGGAAGGAAGGCACCAAGATCACCTTTGAACGTGAGGGCGATCAGTCTCCAGGCAAAATTCCTGCAGATATTATCTTCGTGGTCAGAGATAAACCTCACCAGCACTTCAAGCGTGATGGTGCCAACCTTCAGTATACAGCTAAATTAACACTACGCGATGCCTTGTGTGGTGCCCGGGTAGCTATCCCTACCCTGACCGGTCAGAAAGTTACCTTAAACTTCAGTAACGAAATCGTACGACCACAGACCACGAAACGTCTTCAAGGCTACGGATTACCCTACCCTAAGGATCCTACCAGGAAAGGAGACATTATCGTCCATTTTGATATTCAGTTCCCTTCCACTTTGACTGACAGTGCAAAGGAAATTCTCTCTGAAGTTCTTCCACTTTAAGTCTACCCAAAACGAACATTTTGCACGCAGGATTATTACATCACAATATACTGTGACTTTACAGAAAGTATCATTACGCCAAGGTTATCAAGCAAGTTGATCTGTCAGTGTTGGAAGTGAAAGATTTTGGACAGTGGATATCTCGGTTTATTCATCCGATGTTTTATGAGAACTTGCTTGACTTGTGCCTTTACATAAAAAAATTCTGAACGGCATATTTTTATTGGCTAATCGACGTGTAGAAGATCACCTGAGGTGATGTGTACAGACGATGAGCCAGCTTTGGGGGGGGGAGATACCTGTGGCGTGACGTCACCTCCAGGATTACTGCTGACGTCACGAGTGAGAGGCGGAACCCAGTGACACCCACCCTCCACAAGACTACATATATTTATTGTACATTATTTATATTTAAGGATTCTCTGTGCTCAAGAGCATTAATTTAGTTATTGCATTGCTAACTCTTGTACCAAGAGTGACTATCTTGTAGTGGTATGTTTGCTTAGCTAGTTTTCATTTAAACATTCTTCATCCAGTCCTGATAAAGTAAATGTTTCATTTGTAAATATTCATTGTACACGAGTGTATCGAGAACTTGTTTTGTATATATCTGAAATTACTTAACAACGACACCAAAGAATTGCTTATACCACTAGTTGGTGTAAGTGGAATAAAGCTATATTTTATATTAATGATTTTTTATGTATCCCACCACCTTCACTATCTTTTCTAATAAGTCAGAGGTTATATCGTGAATAAAGACACGACTGAAAATTGAAGTTAGTCTGGTACTATGAAACACACTTCACACGTAAGATTGGTATATGGTCTTTGGGGCTTTAGAGGTTTCCCACAAATATATGTAAACTAGCGTTTTATTGTGAATAAACTTTAGATGTGTGTGTACAAATAAACTTGGGTGGCTTGACCCAGTAAAAGGTAAACTGGGATAGTTTCTTCGCATTCCACTAGAGGTGCGTGTAAACTGTGATCTTAGTGCCAAGTGTATGCCCTTAATCAGCCATCTGCACATTTAATTAACACTAGCGCCGTTTCTAAATAAGAACAGTTGGTCAAGGGTTTCAGTGTGCTTACAGAGATCATTAAAGCAATGTTTACATGACATGTTCTTAGAGGCTTCACTTTAAGCTTCGCCTTATATGGCAACACTAAAACCTGTGTTGCCAACTACACCATTGACTTCTCTCCGCCTTCATCTCTTCTCTCGCTTTCCTCTCTCCCTCATTTCCTCTATTATACTCTTCTTAGTTCTGATTATAATTCTTTCTTTTTCTTTTCTCCTTTTCTTTTTCCTTCATGAAAATTATTAGATACATATAAAACGTAATGATCAGGTGCAAAAGGGCTATAAATTGAGACCCCTCGAGATGCCTTACTTTTTTTTGGGTTATCCTAAGTAATCTACACATGTACTATGTATATGTAGATCTACGCTGGAGATTGGTTGTCTACTAACGGCCCCTTGACGGCAGGTGAAATTACTGAGCTGGAAAAAAATTATTCCAGAGACCTCCACGGCTCGCAAAAACTCTTTCAAGCACTTTAATTACTGGGAGCACTTGAAGCCCCTAGAACTGTACAATGATTGCAGGCGAGAAAGATGCATCATAATAAGAAAAAAAGAATGAACGCTGCAGCAGGCCTACTGGCCCATGCGAGGCAGGTCCAAGTCTCTTACCTCGCTGTAAGCAAGTACTGTAAGTTTATTCAGGTATACACAAATAGTTACATAAATTATCATACATAGCAGCTTATGTGTAGAGAACCTAGGATAACCGAAAAAAGTCAGACTGACTTATTTCCATTGGGGTCCATTAACCCTTGTCGGGTTAGCGCTTTATTTGATTATAATAATGTCTTCTACCGGCTTAATTGGTTTAGCGCTTATATTTGATTATAATAATAATTCTACCGGCTTAAGCCAATCTAATCAGGTTAGGTCACATTCACTTAGGAACACGGCTTCAGACCTAGTAGCACAAGCTAGCCAGGTCCAGCTCACACCCACTCATGTATTTAACCTATTTTTAAAACTACACAACGTTATAGCCTCTGTGACGATACTCCGGAGTTTGTTCCACTCATCCACAACTCTATTACTAAACCTTCCTGAATCTGGATTTTTCAGACTTAAAACCATTGCTGAGAGTCCTGTCTTTAGCACGCTATTTACATCCCCTTTATTTATTCCTGTTTTTCATTTATACACCTCAATTATATTTCCCCTAATTCTACGCCTTTCTAGAGTGCAGATTCAGGGCCCTCAGTCTATCCTCATAGGGAAGATTTCTGATACATGGGATCAACTTTGTCATCCTCCTTTGTACGTTTTCCAGTGCATTTATATCCATTCTGTAATACGGTGAGCAAAACTGTGCAACATAATCTAAATGAGGTCTAATCAAGGATATATAAATTTGAAGAACCACCTGAGGACTCCTATTATTTACGCTTCTTGATATGAAACCAAGGATTCTGTTCCCTTTATTGCGAACACTTATGCACTGTTGTCTTGGTTTTAGATTACTGCTAACCAGAATTCCCAACTCCTTTTCGCAATCAGTAATATTAAGATCTACATTATTTTAGTTTATATGTGGCATGGTTATTTTCCTATCCAATGTTTAGAACTTTGCATTTGTCTATATTAAGCTGCATCTGCCACTTCTCCGACCACTGCATCAGTCTATTCAAATCTTCCTGGAGTGCTCTAATGTCCTCATCAGAATGAATTCGATGGCCTACTTGCTTGTCGCTGTTTATTCCCTCATCTGTGTTGTGTTTGTAGATTGTGAACAAGGGGCCCAACACTGACCCCTGTGGAACACCGCTCGTGACGCTTCCCCACTCTGATTTCTCCCCATTTATGCAAACACACTGTTGCCTATCTGTCAACCACGCCTCTATCTAGGAAAAAAAATTCTATTCCGCGTGCCTTAATTTTCCTCAGTAGTGCCTTACTGAAATCCATATACGTAATACCATATTTATTACCATGATCTACCTCCTCAAATACCTTAGTGCTGAGATTCATTGATCAATTTATGCTTTTCAAGATGGCTACGGCAATTATTGATTCCATAAATTTTCCTACTATGGAGGTTAGGCTTATTGGTCTACAGTTCAAAGCTAAGGACCTGTCACCTGATTTGAAAATAGGTATCACATTTGCCATTTTCCACTTATCCGGCACTATGCCAGTTTGTAGTGATATGTTGAAAAGATAAGCGAAAGGTTTGCTAAGTTCCTCTTTACATTCTTTTAGAACCCTTGCGTACAGTTCATCAGGGCCAGGGGATTTGTTAGGTTTTAATTTATCTGTTTGTCTAAGGACCATGTCATTTGTGACCCTAATTGTGCATAGTTTATCATCGTCCTGTTCTACATAATTTATTATTTCTGGATTATCGCTAGTATCTTCTTGTGTAAAAACTGAGAGGAAGTGTTAACAATTCTACACATTTCCTTATTACTGTCGGTGAGCTGACCCGAGTAACCTTTGAGTGGGCCTATCTTGTCCCTAATCTTACTTCTGTATACCTGAAAGAATCCTTTTGAGTTAGTCTAATATTCCCTTGCAACTTTGCTTTTCTTATTCCCTTTTTTATTTCTCTCTTTACCTGAATATACTGATTTCTTAACTGCCCCTCCCCTCTTTTGATTAGCCTATATATGCCTCTCTTTCGACCAATGAGATGTTTTAATCTATTATTTATCCATTTAGGATCATTTTTGTTTGATCTGATTTCCCTATTTTCAACATAAGTTGTCTGAGCAGCTAGAACTGTCTGGAAAATGTCATATTGGCAACCATCACCACCTACCTGACCGATAGTTAGACCATTCCAGTTCAGCCCATCCAGGTAATTTCTCAGTCCTATGAAATCAGCCAAGCGGATCTGACCTGACCCATTGTCTTTATTTGTAACTTTATGATGAATAATATCTTTTAAACATTTACTGTTTTTAACCCTAGTGCTGCAACCTGTTTCCCACACATACCCATACCTCTATCTTCTATCAGTATAAAATCCAAGACATATCAGCAATGGCCCTCTCGATCGAGTTGGCAAATGCTACCACCCCTGCCCCAGAGAGATGTACCCCATCCCTTGCATACATATGTTTGCCATAAAAGTTGTCCCAGTTGTCAATGAATGGGATTGCAAGTTCCTTGCAGTATCTGTCTAGCCAGCAATGTACACCAATTGTCCTAGACATCCATTCATTGCCCACTCCTCTTCTAGACAAGATGCTACATATGACTGGGACCCCTCCCTTAGACCTAATTAAATCTATACCTGACCTATACTTATCTAGCAGCTTTTCTCTACTACTCTTCCCGATATCATTTCCACCAGCAATAAGACAGATAATGGGCCTGTTCCCATTACCTGACATGATATTATCCAACCTGTTGACTATGTCACTAACACCAGCTCCAGGAAAACACACTCTGTCTCACCTTCTTATCCCTATTACAGAAAGCACGGTCCATATATCTTACCTGTGAGTCACCAACCACAAGAATGCACTTACCTCTATTAGCAGGGGAGGTAGTACCTTTACCTTCACTAACCACTGAATTACACTCATCCTGAAGAACAGAGAAGCTATTTCCTACCTTCAAATCTGCTCTCTTAACTTCCTTATTTTGATGCTCCTCCCATTACTGGGAACCACTCGCCACATGTAACAGGTGCTAGACTGCTCCTCACTGCTGGGTAGCCTTTTCGTCCTCACCACCTTCAGCCACCTCGCAGCGAGTGACAGACTGCTCCTCACTGCTAGTAGTCTCATTCCCCTCACCCACTCCAGTCACCTCACACTCACTCCCAAACCCATCGAGGTGAACCTTCAACCTCCTAATTTCCTTCTGGAGAAGCAGCACCTCTTCCTTCAACACTCTAACCTCAGATTTTAAAACACTGCAGAAGCAAGCCATGGCTTTGTAACCCTCCACACTAATCCCCAAAGCAGCTCAGGGCCGTATGACCACTTGTGACCACTGACCACTGAAAGATACTGGATGAATTGGTCCCAAGCCTGCACAAAGAAATTACTACTAATGAACACAGGCTTGGCAGAAGGTGCAGGATTCGGAAAATGAAAAGTAGGGGAGCGATGAGTACACTACGAGAGAACTCTTAAGTGTTAAGGGACCACGACTAAAGTTCTGCCTTCATGCATAAAGGGGATTACCAACAAATCCCTGGCTATCTTCAAGAGAGAACTCGACAAATTCCTCAAAGTTCCTGATGAGCCAGTTTGTGGTGCATACGATGGATTGGACGGCGAGCACTTACAGCTTGATCGATCAGGCCAGCAACCAAGAGGCCTCGTCTGAGACCAGGCCGCGGAGACTGTGACCTCCCGAAGTGACTCCAGTCATGGGAGGTAAGCTGATACCAGAGGGGCTCTTGATCCATGGAAGTGGAGCTATTTTCTCTCTTCGAACCCAACTGCCTCCCAGGTATTCTATGCCCACTACAGGTTCAGCGCTGGTCCCTTGATTACTATTAAACGTCCCCTCAAGTGAGGTTCCTTTATACTGGTGGTGGTGGGGGGGCTCTTGATCTAATGAATTAGACCTGTGCTCTAACTCCTTGAATTGAGCTGATGCCTTCCATTTTCATCAGGCGCTGTATGACCCCTACAGATTTAGCGCTTACCCCTAAATATAATTGAGGCGACGTTTCCACTGTCCTGAACCATCATTATCAAGTCAGAGTAACTGCAATACTGTATGGATATCTGACTCAAAACTAAAGCAGGTATGTAGTTTCCTTACAAACTGACATTTCGCCAGTTCTGGCAGGACTGTCGCTGTGATACCTGTGCATTGTAATTCTTTCCTGGGTGCAGCCCACAACAGTAAGTTAACACAGATACCTATTTTTACTTCTAGATGCCAGAGGTTCAAGGGAACTTGCAGTATGTTTCGCTAACTCGGGGATCTAGCCCGAGAATTTTTGGTCGAGTTGAACTGTCTCACCACTCAGCATCCCTAAATTTACTAGTAGCAGAATGCAGCATCTAGCATGGGCTAATTCCTTGTCTATATTTTATATTTTAATTTCAGCCATAAGACCTTTCCTCCACATTGACCTCCGCCCTCTATCATCTCTCACTCCCTTCAAATTGGGCTGCCTTCATGCTCGTGACTGGCTCTTGATTCACGGAACTGAAGCTCTCCTCCCCTTCCTTGGATCAAACCTGATTACCTCCTATTCCCAAGGTGCTATTTGACCCTTACACGTTTAAAGTTTCCTCACGAATATATGTTAATAATATATTTTAATATGAATTACTGATTTCTGTCCACTTGAATTTTATCATACCTATTCTTGAAGCTGTGTACTAAATTTCCCTCTATCACTTCTATAAAATTTAATCCAGTTTTCAATAACTGTGAGACTGAAGACAAACTAACAACCCTATAGCTCATCTGTTATCCATCTCATCTTTTCCCTGCTCTTGGTCCTTTTAATTCAAACAGTATATCCATATCTTCCTATCAATTACTATTAAATTAGTATTAAATCATGGCTCTCCCAGTTCTCACCGCCAAAGTCGTAAGGCTTAGCTTCTTCAACCTCTCCACATAATGCATTTCTCGGTGTACCTATGTGTGTACCAATCTATGTAGGAATACCATTAGATCAAAGATACAATACCATGCTGCTGTACATGATATATGTGCAGCACCTGCGTATCTTTATTGGAGAGACCTTTTACCTGCACACTTTTTTTTTTACTCTAAAAGAGACATGATGATGGAGACATATTGGAGCCAGTGGAAGAAGTGGTGAGATGCAGCAGCTAAAGACATCGTCACAGATGGGCGGGACTCACAAACACAACCAGTTGATCCTACCTTTACGGAGTGCTACATCACTTGAGCCAACTAGTCATTCACAACCCCTTCTTTCATTGATAGTTGCCAATGGTTCAACCCTCTCTACCCCACTTATCTCGCACGTTCCACACATTACACTCCCTTCCACTTCCCTGTCTTCAGAGACACTTGAAGCCAATACGGGGTATCTCTAAAGAAGCAGCCGGAAATGGATCTTGATAAGTCCTCCTTCAAACGGGGAAACTCAACAGGACCCTCCTCTAAGCCGACTCAGATGAATCACGGGGATGTTAGGAAGTATTTCTTCAGTCACAGAATTGTCAGGAAGTGGAATAGTCTGGGAAGTGATGTAGTGGAGGCAGGACTCATACACAGCTTTAAGAAGAGGTATGATAAAGCTCATGGAGCAGGAAGAGTGACCTAGTAGCGACCAGTGAAGAGGCGGGGCCAGGAGCTGTTACTCAACCCCTGCAACCACAACTAGGTGAGTACAAACATATCGCATAACTACACCGAATTAAAACTAAAGGAATCTTACAGGAATCAAGAGACACAGGAAGAACTAAAAGCCATAAATGAAATTGAAAGAAACCCTAAGTATTTCTTTTCCTATGCAAAATCAAAGTCGAGAACAACAACCAGTATTGGGCCCCTACTTAAACGGGATGGGTCCTACACAGATGACAGCAAGGAAATGAGTGAGTTACTTAAATCCCAGTATGACTCAGTCTTTAGCGAGCCACTAACCAGACTGAAAATCGAAAACCTAAATGATTTTTTTATGAGAGTGCCACAGAACTTGACAGACGTATGCCTTTCTGACATCACCACGACGCCAAATGACTTCGAAAAGGCAATAAATGACATGCCCATGCACTCCGCTCCAGGCCCAGACTCATGGAACTCCGTGTTCATCAAGAACTGCAAGAAGCCCCTATCACATGCTTTTAACATCCTATGGAGAGGTAGCATGGACACTGGGATCGTCCCGCAGCTACTAAAAACAACAGACATAGCCCCGCTCCACAAAGGGGGCAGTAAAGCAATAGCAAAGAACTACAGACCAATTGCGCTAACGTCCCATATCATAAAAATCTTTGAAAGGGTTCTAAGAAGCAAGATCGCCACCCATCTTGATACCCATCAATTGCACAACCCAGGACAGCATGGGTTTAGAGCAGGCCGCTCCTGTCTGTCCCAACTACTGGACCACTACGACAAGGTCCTGGATGCGCTAGAAGATACACAGAATGCAGATGTTATATACACAGATTTTGCAAAAGCCTTTGACAAGTGTGACCATGGTGTAATAGCACACAAAATGCGTGATAAAGAAATAACAGAAAAAGTTGGTAGATGGATCTATAATTTCCTAACATGTAGAACACAAAGAGTAGTAGTCAACAGAGTAAAGTCTGAGGCAGCTACTGTGAAAAGCTCTGTTCCACAAGGCACAGTACTTGCTCCCATCCTATTCCTCATCCTCATATCAGACATTGACAGGGATATAAGCCACAGTGCTGTGTCTTCCTTTGCAGATGACACCCGAATCTGTATGACAGTGTCCACCGTTGAAGACACTGCAAGACTCCAAGCAGACATAAACCAAATCTTTAAATGGGCTGCAGAAAACAATATGAAGTTCAATGATGAGAAATTTCAATTACTCAGATACGGAAAACGTGAAGAAATTAAAATCTCATCGGAGTACAAAACTAATTCCAACCACAATAGAGCGAAAAACTAATGTCAAAGACCTGGGAGTGATCATGTCAGAGGATCTCACCTTCAAGGACCATAACAAAGTAGCAATTGCATCTGCTCGAAAATGACAGGATGGATAATGAGAACCTTCAAAACCAGGGATGCAAGCCCATGTTGACACTTTACAGATCGCTTGTTCTATCTAGGCTGGAATATTGCTGCACACTAACTGCACCTTTCAAGGCGGGTGAAATTGCTGACCTTGAAAATGTGCAGAGAACCTTCACCGCACGCATAAGTGCGATAAACCACCTCAACTACTGGGAACGCTTGAAGTTCCTAAACCTGTACTCTCTAGAACGCAGGCGGGAGAGATACATTATTATATACACATGGAAAATTCTCGAGGGCTTAGTACCAAACTTGCACACAAAAATCACTCCCTACGAAAGCAAAAGACTCGGCAGGCGATGTAACATCCCCCCAATGAAGAGCAGGGGTGCCACTAGCACGTTGAGGGACAACACAATAAGTGTCAGAGGCCCAAGATTGTTTAACTGCCTCCCAGCATACATCAGGGGGATTACCAACAAACCCCTGGCTGTCTTCAAGCAGGCACTGGACAGGCACCTCAAGTAGGTACCTGATCAGCCAGGCTGTGGTTCGTACGTTGGACTGCGTGCGGCCAGCAGTAACAGCCTGGTTGATCAGGCTCTGGTCCAACAGGAGGCCTGGTCACAGACCGGGCCGCGGGGGCGTTGACCCCTGGAATTCTCTCCAGGTAGTCTCCAGGTAGACACTAGCATCAGCATCCCAGCCTCGTGATCTTGTCCCTTATACTGCTGTTTAGCCACCTACATCTGAGCAGCGCTGTATGACCTTTGTGGATTTAGCGCTTAGTTTTGATTATAATAACAATTCTACACCTGACTATTACTTTTCATTACACAAACCCACTACACAAATTCCTTACCGCCACTAAACCTCTACCACCTCACGTCACCTTTACCGACCCATTTAGTCCTTAACCACCTTTTGCTTAACCCATCCTTTTTCTCCCCCCTTCACGGGAGGCTCCTTGATGCCACTGAAGGGCTCTTGATCAAGGTAATTGTAGCTACCTTCCACTTCTTTGGATCAAACATGATTGCTTCTCTTGTTCGTCATTTCCTTGGGCGCTGTATGACTTCTATGTTTAGCGCTTCCCATAAGATAAGGTCAATTTTACAATGGAATATTAAAGGATAGAGGAAGAATCGGGGAGGGGCTCCAAATATTAGTTTCCCAGTTTTTTTCCTATATACATTTGTCTACAGTACACTTGGATTTGCTGTCTCTGATTACGATAAGTTCTTTTACAGTCATTAGACCTCTTTTTGACGAATCTTATAATAAACACGTACTTCTTGCATGCAATGATGTCCCGCAGTCCCAAATTTCATATCGTACTCCACAATACTGCAGCCCGTTACTGGGACAAATGGTGCACAGTTTACTCTTGGCATCTCTTCGCTTCACCTTAACTAATCTTTGAGTCCATCCTTATCTAAACCACTCTTTTTATTAGGCGATTTTAACCCTCATCTTCAAGACTACGGTGTTCATCACCTGCTCCTAGGCTGAGGAACTGGTCACCTTGTCTTCTAATGTCTTCTGTATATAATTTTAGTCTTTAAATAATGTCCAGGCATTGTATTGATAAAGCCACTGGGTGGCGAAACGTCTACATTAAAAAAGATACCCAAAAGTTGCACATATGTCTAATTCATCAAATATTCCTTTTTTCCAGGATCGCCTTCGTTATTTGGTGTGTCTCCACGGCTTTTATGGTCCTCAGAGGAACTCTTGCAATATCTCTTAATTTGCGCCCCCCTTCCTTTATGTTCACTCCAAGTCGTACTCTTCCCTCCCTCCTTGGGAAGTTCCAGTGATTCACTTTTGCTCTGCCCCCTTCCATGCCCTAAGGCCAACATATTTAGTACAAACTGGCGCTCATTCTTCCTTGATCGCTTTCATTCACATTCTCATGTAATATTGGTGAACATCAGTGGTTCCAAATCCTCAGGTGACGTAGGATACGGGGCTGTTTTTTTTTTTCCAAATAGAACAATCTAAGGGTATTTACTAGAGTCAGCTAGCATTTTCACATTAGAGTTATACACATGCAACCATCTCCACGTCTGCATTTGTTGTTACAAGCTATACATAATTATACCTCCCACATTCCATTGTGCTTCATATACAGTAGTGATTATGTCGAATTTCTAGGAAGCACAAAGAAGTCGTTTTTTTGCTTAGTTCCTCGACACACTAACATTTAGGGTAACGAACATGCAGACTTTGCCGCTCAGGCCGCTATTCACGACCAGCCAGTTTTCCAAGGAAAAATCCCTTTCTCATCGCATTTTCCAGTAATATTCCAGACATTCCGAAACCACTGGCAACAGCATTGGTTTGAGTTAGAGAACAACAAATTATTTTCTATGAAACTGCAATCAGGCTTCTGGCCATCTTCACACAGATGTCCAGCGTGGGAAACCACTCTCATACATAACAAATCAGCCACTGTTTTTGACGCTTTATCAACTATACATTAATAGTTTGTCCTATCTGTCAAGAAGCATAGAAAATTCACTTTTAATATCTTCAGTGTCATGACATATTAACTGCTTTCCTCGAAATCCCTACTTTGGCACTGATATTCCAAGATGAGCCTAACATACCGCATACACGGTCGTGAGGGATTCTTTCTTGAGATTCCTGAAAGTTAATTTTAGAATCGCCAAAGGCGTTTTCGCTGCAGAGGATATTTGATTGATATGCGCCTTTAGTAATATGATCCGTGCTCTAGTCTTCCCAAAGTACTCCTTCAGCGAGGTTTGCAGCCTATGTTCCCAGAATCTATACTCCTTTTCTGTTTTTCTTTCCCTCTCCACAATTTTCATAGCCTTGCATCTGAAGGGGTTTTATTCAAGTAAGTTCTTGTCTGACCAGTCGTACAGTTTGTCTAGATCCATTTATTGCCTTTCCTTGTCCTCACTGACTTTTATTCTTCCTTTTAATTTCACATCTGGAAACAGGGATACATCTATCTCTTATGGTTATGTTGTTCACGTTTGTGCTTATTTTCATGGGATATTCACTTTGTCTCCATAAGACAAATAAACTGGTTGAATAAATACAATAGAAACAAGCTCGAATATACTTTTGTTTACTAGACTACTTATTGCTTGTTGTCTCAGAAAGTTCCCATCAAAATAAAGGAGGACAAAGTGCACTGATGCTGGTGAAGGCCTCCTGATCCAAGGAAATGAGGATGTTTTCCCTCTTCCTTGGATCGAACCTGACTGCTGAATGACCCCTACGGTTTTAGAGCTTACATGTGAATGTAATAACAATATTACTCCAAAAGCTTCTCAATTCAGTATTTTTCCCGAGTTTGGTACATGATGTGGGTGTCAGGTGGCCTTCACTCCCACCAGAGTATTTACCACTTGCATTTATAAAAGTGCAGCACTACTGGCCTGGGTCAGGGCCCTCATAGTGTCTCTCCTGGGAAAAGTGGTTCCGCACTCAATGGAACACAATAACGTTACGTCGCCACTCTTCTTCATAATTTCACAATAAACTGAAATTTTGTCAGAAAAACTCCTGCCAACAAGGACTGAGACTCAGCACTACATCACATGGCCTCGTCAGCTGAAATGAGCGTAAAAGGCCATGCGATGTGGCGTTTGACGCAATGATACTTATTTAAAATTTAGTTTTTTTTTACCATCATCTGACCACTCCTAACGTTTCCCTTGACTTGTGGCTCACACATACCTCCCCTGCCCAACTTATCCTTCCAAGTAACATATTTGTTTTGTTGTGACTCAGTTTAGTGTTTCATGAATTATATCATTTATAATATTATGAATCTATATGACGTACTACCAATAAAAGTAACGAAAAGACACACGTTGCAGAACAATCTATTAGTTGTGCAGAGCTTTATCAAGTGTTGACAAAAACTAGATAGAGCTCAACAGAACAAAACGCTGTCCCAAATAAAACTGGTTCTGCAACGTGTCTTGTTTTGATATTATGATTCATGACCGTGGAAAAAGCGACAGCTACATAAACACTGTTTCCTGAGGCCAGATCGTCGTGTATATGAAACTTTCCCTTACTTAACGTTCTTGCCAGTACTGAATACCTGAACAGTGGCGGAAACACGCACAATAACACATTTTAGCAACCACTTCATGAAGGAGAGACCTTGTGTGTGTGGCCTCCTTAGCTCTCTCTCGTCCATGACCTAGGAGGTGGTAGAAATACAGGCAAAAGTGTTTAGTTGTGCCGCCTGAGCTGATAGTTTATTGTAATAATAATAATAATAATAATAATAATAATAATAATAATAATAATAATAATAATAATAATAGTTTATTTAGACATGGTACAATGATACATAGTTAGGTAGACATGATACAATGATACATAGGTATAAATGAAGTGTACATGCCAAAAGCCCCTAATATGCTGTGCATTGCGGGCATATTGTGGACCCCATGCTCATCCTATGAGCGGTAGCAACAACAAAAACAACAACAAAACAGGATTACAAAAGTCACGAAGGACCTTTATCAGACCCTACCGGTCACAGTTACACATCTACAAATATTTTAGTCATTTCATAAAATACTTCACCTGCTCAACCCTGAACCCTTCACCAGACCAACTCTCTTGTCGCTTTTTCCTTTAAGGGAAAATAAAGATAAAGGGGTCTTGATGAAAAGAATTGGAATAACTCTCTCCTTTCTCGGATCGAATCTGATTGCTTTCCCAATCCTAGAGGGATTAGTACCAAATTTGCACACGAAAATTACTCCATATAAAAAGCAAAAGACTCAGCAGGTGGTGCAACATCCCCCAGTGAAAAGCAGGGGCGCCACGAGCACGCTAAGAGATAACACAATAAGTGTCAGGGGCCCAAGACTGTTCAACTACCTCCCAGCATACATAAGGGGGCACCTAAAGTCAGTACCTGACCAGCCGGGCTGTGGCTCGTACGTCAGTCTACGTGCGGCCAGCAGTAACAGCCTGGTTGATCAGGCCCTGATCCACCGCGAGGCCTGGTCACAGACCGGGCAACAGGGGCGTTGACCCCCCAAACCCTCTCCAGGTATACTCCAGGTATCCCTGGTACTGTATGACCCCGACGGATACAGCGCTGCCAGCTTCTCCCACAAATGTAATAATATGTATTTCGGTGGCTGCGTGATCTGAGAAAACTATCCCATATCTCACAAACCCAGCCCTCTTTACTTCAATACACGCAAAATAAATAGTGCAGAGTGATCATAAAATTCTAATAAATGTGTGTGTACTCAACTATTTGTGGTTGCAGGGGTCGATTCACAGCTCTTGGCCCCGCCTCTTCACTGATAGTTACCAGGTCCTCTCTCTCCCTGCTCCATGAGCATTATCAAACCTCGTCTTAAAACTGTATGGTTCCTGCCTCCACTACGTCACTTTCTAGGCGATTCCACTTCCTGACAACTCTATGACTGAAGAAATACTCCCTAACATACCTTTGACTCATAGGAGTCTTCAACTTCCAATTGTGACCCCTTATGTCTGTGTCCCATCTCTGGAACATCCTGCCTTTGTCCACCTTTTCAATTCCTCGCAGTATTTTATATGTCGTTATCATGTCTTCCCTAACCCTCCTGTCCTCCAGTGTCGTCAGGCCCATTTCCCTTAACCTTTCTTCGTAGGACAATTCCCTTAGCTCTGGAACTAGTCTTGTTGCAAACCTTCGCACTTTCTCTAGTTTCTTGACGTGCTTTTCCAGATGTGGATTCCAAACTGGTGCTGCATACTCCAATATGGGCCTGACGTACACGGTGTACAGTCTTAATGATTCCTTACTGAGGTATCGGAACGCTATTCTTAGGTTTGCCAGGCGGCCATATGCTGCAGCAATTATTTTGTTGATGTGCGCCTGCGGTAGGACCTGAGGTAGGACAATAGTTCTTAGTCCACAATGCTGTACAACCCATACGGGTTTTGTGTTAATAATAATAATAATAATAATAATTATTATTATTATTATTATTATTATTATTATTATTATTATTATTATTATTCTACTCTGCACAATAAACTAGCCGCTTAGGTGGCACAAAGTATATATATTTGCCATTAAATTTAACTGTGTACACAAACTCATTTTCCTTCATCCCTGTAAGAACAACAAACTCAAGTGAGGATTAGACTTGTAAATATGATTCTTTGTTGTTTAATCGAAGCTGCTGTTGCCTGAAGCTTTTCGTTTTATATCATACGAATTAAATAATCATATATACACTGTTACTGATTTTGAAGCAAAGTTTTTAATCGCCCAGTCTTCTGCTAATGCATCAATTTTCATTTTCCTTTAAGTTCAGCCTAACATTTTAAAAAATAGGAAATTATCTATTGTGTAGATTATTAAACGTATTATTTAACTGTTGCTCTGTTAAACAAATCTTAAAGTAGATTTAAGTGTCATGTAGAATGGTATGGGTAAGACACTTTGAGGGATGAGAATGAGATAGGATAAATTTTAAACCTAGGGACAAAAAATTCAATTATATGTACTATACTTTCTACTGGCATAATATAAGAATTAACCAAATTCTATCTTCTCCTAATCCCACCTCATTACTGCATGATCCAGGTGAGTTTAGCGGTTTTTTTCTTTAATATGGTTTAAGTGGCATCACGTCACCAGGAGCTCTAGTATGACCACTAACCCACTGGTGGCTCTTCCATTGTCCTTCACTCCCTCATTCATATGTTAGTAGACACCACCCTCTCTAGCACCACTCTAGTGGTTGCTTCTTGCCGGGGACCCACCACAGGGACAGTCACTCGTGTCAGGGGAGTTTCACCATAGGAACAAGGTCACTAATGTCAAGTGAGCTATACCATAGGATGAGGTCAATCGTGTCAGGTGAGAAGGAACTTCTAAGCAGATAGAACGCATCCTGAAGAAAAAGTACATGCGTATTGAAAGCATCATAAGCGATTTTCAACATACAGTCTGCTTATCATGAATTACAGATAACCCAACCTAACCTTACGTTCGAAGAGCAATCATATGCAAAAAATAACTGAAGAAAACAAGAGGGTTTATTATGATATAAATATATGACTTGTCTGGTGGCAAACCTTGTATGTTGCATTTTATCATATGGATGTTGGAAGCCTATTGATACAAATAAGTTGAATAACAACTACTGTAACATATTAATGCGAGAAAAATTTGCTACTAATAGTAATACTACTACTAATTATTATTATTATTATTATTATTATTATTATTATTATTATTATTATTATTCAGCAATGGCATATCAGGAAAAATATGCTTCGCAGAAGAAAACAGAAAAGCAGGATGACAGTTTTGGTCATTGTAAAAGCAGTGTTGCAAGGCTCACAGAAGAAGGCAAGAAAGGCTCCAGAGTTTCACATGATTGAGCAACACACCACCTCACATTTAATATTTATATCTCAACGTATATACCATGTTTCATGTACACCTGGATGCGTGGATGTTTGATTTATATTGACTGTGTGTGAATGAAATTGTTATAATTTTTATACAGTACTAAACAATTAGCACTGTATATCGCCTGGAGAATGGGAGGTTATCAGGTTGGATCCGAAAGTATAGGTACATGTATTTCCTTGGATATATATTTTTTATTAAAAAAATTAGATTCCTCAATAGTATGCTGCTACCCTACTCTGTATTACTGTTTTACTGTCATATTCATCACGTAGGATGGGGCTTATACAAGGTGTTGAAATCTGTCAGCCTGAGCTGAAACATTTCAGTAGGTCAATGAGGATATTGCAAAGTATTCCAACAATGGTTCACCACCAGCATACCACTTGATCAGACTTGTTTAAAAATCAAGTTTTTAGTCATTGTGATCTTTTCCATCAAATCCTATATAATTATTATTTTTTTTCCACTTGCATCTTCTTGAGTGAAAGAAAACACATGAAAAATAATGTTTAAAAATGAAACGCGTTCCTTTGTCATCATCCATATTGAAGTGGATTACCATCTCGGGTTATCAATCAACATTTTTCAGTCTAGCATTTAGGAGTCAAGTATTTAATTCTGTCCTATTAATTAGTAATACTGAACTTTCTCCATATATGCTTTACAAACTACACCGGGAATAAATAAACAGATACTAGTATCTCTACTTAAATTACCACTAACACCCATCAGTACTAAATAATAATAATAATAAAGCTAGAGTGGCGGATTATCAGGCTGGCTAACCAGGGTATTATGGCACTTAACAGCCAAAGTTAATTTATTCATTCATCGGTGCAGGCACCGGGAGGGGGGTAACGTGGCAGGTTCTAACGGTAATGGTGGTTCATCCGTCAGAAAATATAACCGCTGTTTCCTGACACATGTTCTTTATCAAATAATGATAGGTTATGTGATTAAACTTCCGTTGGCTTACTGGAGATATGTTTTAACACCATACCACAGATGATCGCTACCACAGATGATCGCTACCACAGATGATCGCTACCACAGATGATCGCTACCACAGATGATCGCTACCACAGATGATCGCTACCACAGATGATCGCTACCATAGATGATCGCTACCACAGATGATCGCTACCACAGATGATCGCTACCACAGATGATCGCTACCACAGATGATCGCTACCACAGATGATCGCTACCACAGATGATCGCTACCACAGATGATCGCTACCACAGATGATCGCTACCACAGATGATCGCTACCACAGATCACTACCACAGAATCACTACCACAGATCACTACCACAGAATCACTACCACAGAATCACTAACACAGAGGATCACTACCACAGGATCACCACCACAAGATCACTACCACAGTATCACCACCACAGGATCACCACTACAGAGGATCACCACCACAGGATCACCACTACAGAGGATCACCACCACAGGATCACCACTACAGAGGATCACCACCACAGGATCACCACTACAGAGGATCACCACCACAGGATCACCACTACAGAGGATCACCACCACAGGATCACCACTACAGAGGATCACCACCACAGGATCACCACTACAGAGGATCACCACCACAGGATCACCACTACAGAGGATCACCACCACAGGATCACCACTACAGAGGATCACCACCACAGGATCACCACTACAGAGGATCACCACCACAGGATCACCACCACAGGATCACCACCACAGGATCACCACTACAGAGGATCACCACCACAGGATCACCACTACAGAGGATCACCACCACAGGATCACCACCACAGGATCACCTAGCAGTGTCAGTAGTACTAACTTTTACTCAACATAACGACTCCTGCTACAGCTACCTTATATCAGCTAAGTACACAACTAAACTTATAAAACTAGAAATTTCAACATGCATATGGATGAAACATGTATTCACGAGGAATCCACGAACAAATCATGTCCTTCAATTTATACATGTCAACAACAACCTGCCAACTCTACCATTCCACTCGCTTGTGTTTAGATGTTCACTTATTGAAAAATATAGATAAACAGTATAATAATCTATGTCACGGTATATTATTAATACAAATAAGATGCCCAACATATTAAGCAAATATCCTAAATTTGCTTGCAACAGATAAGGCAAATGTAGATATAAATAAAAATGTACTATTAACCATTTTGGGGCCTAATTGAAACATTTTTTTTTTTGGTATCCATATTCTCAAAATCTAAAAACAAATCTTAGCGCCTGAATACCGGCCAACCTGCCCGAGGTGCAGGTTGTACTACAATTGAAGACCGTGAAAAATAACTACGTTAATACTAAGCAAGAACATTGGTTCTAATGTATATTAACTTCGCATTATCTTATGGTTTCTCGCTTTTCTGTTAAACTGTTTTAACATATTTTTCGGTCAGGTGTTTTTGCATTTATTTATTAGATTCTACATTCAACTCGCTCCAACACCACAAATATTACACTCCCGGAAAGGCATAACGCATCGATTATGTTGATACAAAACTGTAACAGTTTATTCAGATCTTATCATCTACGGTCTCGAACATGCTCCTTTATTTCCAGCATCAAGTTTTGTGTCTGCAGTGTTGCTAGCTCAGTGGCAGTGTCCTTGCCTCACAACAACAAATACATATCAGAGTTGAACCCTGGACGAGGCGTTGTGTGGTCAAGTCTCTTAACACCTGATGCCTCTGTTACCTAACAGTAAATAAATCTATAGCAGTTATAGTCAATTGATGTTGATCCCAGATTGGGGAAGAACTAAGAATTTTAAAAGAAATAAGCCACACTACTTGGCTTTCTCTGTTTATACTGGGTTAGTAACCCTTCAACGTTAATATGTCAAATAAAGTCTTTTTTTTTCGTCTGATCATCTTGTTTGTTACCATACAAACTGTGTATACACCGATAGGTGTGACTATATCAAAATGCACTGAGAGTTTACTTTAATCTACATTTTTTAGGACTTAGTATTCTTTATTGGTGACATACAGGTTTAACGCAGCTTTAAAAACCATTCATGAAGTTGATAGGCTTTAAAACCTCACAAATCAAAACTCCAGAACCCCGCAGTATTTTTAGTTTACAATTCAACTATGGCAGTAATTGGTTAATGGAGTTTAAAGGCCATTGACTACACGAGGGTAACCTTTTCATCAATAGACAAAAATAATTTCATCCCTAAAATAGGGATTAAAGCAAATATATATACTGTGAGAAAAATACTCATCTCGGTGAATACACTCCCTTCAAAGGAGGTTCCTTGACGCTGGTGAGGGGCTCTTGATCTAGGGAATTGGATCTGTGCTCCAGTTCCCTCCATCCCCTCACCCCCACAGGCGCTGCATAATCCTACGGGTTTAGCGCTCCCCCATGATTATAATAACAATCTGTGAATACACTACAAGAACCTGTCGCCACCCAGCCTTTGTTGACTATAAACTGAAATTATGAATGATAAAAGAATAATCTTGCAGGACCCAAGAACCTGTTATAAAAGCTGAGTCAGCGAAGTGAAAACTTTTACCATGTAAGGTGTTGTGATCTTATCGTAAAATATAAGCTATATAACCCAAAGGCTTTGTGTTAGACTCATTAATATTACACAAATAACTCGCACACAGGAAATGAAACTTATGACGACGTTTCGGTCATTGTGGCTTTTTCTTCGTGAAGGAGCGCTAAACTCGTATTGGTCATACAGCATCGCGAGGTGAGGAGAATGGTGGGTAATCAGGCTGGGTGCAAGGAAGGCGAGGGGTTGGTTAGATCAATAGTCTGACACCAGCTCCCTCCAGGGAGCCACATATAGTGAAGAAAGTAGTAACTTGCCTCTGAACATTTTCCTTTTTAATAAACAAAATTTACACATCACTTTATGCAGCTGTCTTGACCTATATTGAATTTTCACAAAGTTAGAGAAAAATCCAAAATTGCAAATAAAAACTGGACTTCTTTCTCCCGCATTTCTTCTCAATATGAATCTTATAATTGTCCAGAATGAACAGTAACATTGGCGTTTTTCATTTCTAATTTTTTGGGTTAGTACTTAGTAGTGTATTGCTTCAGCAACAGTATTGTGAATTTTATTATTCCCTATCACTAGGGATGGTACATTGGTTATGCTGCATTATCATCGAGTTCTGGAGTTTCTTTCACATGGGCACCACCAACATCATACATGATAGTGCATTATTTCCATCACAACGATGACGATAGCGGACACACTCAACGCTTTTTACTAGGTGTAGCTGTATGAAATAAGTGCCCATTATAATCGTGGGTCATGTCTCTGGCTTGCTGGCACCTTAAACACTTGGAATATGAACTTGTTCTCGTGTTTTTAAGTTTCTATAAATGCTGCGTGATTGTTCAAGTAAACAGCCTTAAATTTAAAATGATGTTATTTACATTTGATTATACGTATATAGGGCTGCATCAGAAAAACAATATATAAACCAAATAACAATTGCAAAAAAGTAAGACAAACTTGCAATGATGAGACTTACATAGCATTGATAACAAGAAAATAAACTCTTAACAATGTATGAAATATTGAAATTAGTTTAGGTCAACTGTGCACAAGGAATAACACATGTCAGCTAGTTTCTCCAAGAAACTCCACGACGAAAGTCTGGACCCCTTACAAGTTGCGAGACTTTCCGTTCTACTACTCATTAATCTGTAATAGTCGTGTTTATTCCTACCGCAAGTCACCCATATCCACGTCTTATGTTGTCCAACAGACGTCTTCGGGTTCCACAAAGATGAATTCGTGTTGGTGATCGTCTTCGAAGGACTCGACCAACCCAACGTCCAACATCAACAGTATGCGTAGGCAAACCAACGCTCTAAGGGACGTCGATATCTCCCTCGCTGCCAGATGCAAGCCGCCTCATTTTATTTCGTTCGTGTTGGTTAATTATACATAAATGTACATTAATTTACGTTAACTTAGCGTAACCTAGAATAAAACAATTATGGAGGTGTCCCGTAGCTCGGTTGCTAACGCACTCAGCTCACACATTGAGGTCCATGATTCGATCCTCGGTACTGGTGGAAATATTAGGACGTGTTTTCTTAAGACACCTGCTGTCCCTGTTCACCTAGCAGTAAATAGTTACCTGGGTGTTAGTCGACTAGTGTTTGTCGCATCCTGGGGATAAAATTAACCTAATTTACCCGAAATGATCTGCATAACAAGGGGCTGTCTATAAAGTATGTCATTGATGTCAGCTAGGCCTGTATACCTTGTACATGTACTTGTAGAAATAAAGATTATTATTATAATTATTATTATTGTCGAATTTTTTTACATAATTTCCTAAATGTAGAACATATAAATGAATAATGCAATAATTGCGTATTAAAATGTGATGCTATTTGGACCCTTCGAGAAATTTCGAGTGAGGGGGAGGCAGAACAGCCAGGGGAGAAGACACCATAATGAATTTAATGTGTGAACACTGGTCTGAATTGTGCAATGTAATTATGCGTTCTCGAAGGTCAGTTGGTATGTGTCGGCCTCAATCCGTAATTTAGAAATTACTGACAGTTCCTGCTGAACAATTGGAATAGTGTGGAAAACCCTTACAATTTAGGAACAAGGACAGAAAAATAGAGGACGCCATTTGTAATTTGTGAGCACTGGTTGTCACGGAAATTCTTCTAATAATTCGGCGTCTTCCGAGTCAAATTGGGGAGTTTCGGCCTGAATTTGTAATAGGAACCCATGGTAATGTCCCCTGCTGAAGATTTGGGACAGGAAATTTGCAGGACCTCAAGAATTACGTGCGTATGGAGGAAGATAAGGGATTCTGGCCTTTGTAGGGTCTAGGTGTTAGGCAGGTGTTGTGGTGTGATTCATCTACAGTAATTAAATGGTAAGTGGTAATACGAATTTCTTTTGTGTACCCAGCAAGCCTAATCATATACTGTCCACATTATTTTATAATTTACCAGTATTGGTATTAATGTTTAATATTGTAATTATTAATTTAATGTCAGGTCTAGCTTTTTATGAGAGTGGTGAAGTGGGCATCAAGGGAGTTACAGTTCAGCGACCTACTGTGACTCAAGTCCCATTTATCTCACCCAAATTACTTGCCTGTAATAATTCAAGTAATACCCTGTAAACCTCATGCAGGTAATTTCCTCACATAATAACAATTCATTATTATTATTATTATTATTATTATTATTATTATTATTATTATTATTATTATTATTATTACAGGTTAAGATACTTCACTGAAAGGAATCTTTAAATTATAAATGATGATATGTGTATGTCAATTACACACTAACAGATGTGTATCTCATATAAATTGAGAGTTTACTTTAATCCCAATCTAGAGATTACAATATCCTTAATGTTAGAGTACAGGTGTGTTGCAGTTTTACTCACTTTCGCGTAATTGATAGGCTTTATTTACGCTTCCCACTAATTTTCATTTTAATGCTTGATATTGCTAAAAATGTTACTTTAACGCTCAGTGACTACATAATAAGTGCAAAGTCATGATATATAAGTTATAAGAAAGCTTAGTTTTTGCACACACAGTTAGTCTTGATACAATATAAGATGTATTTCTTTAGTCGCGTTTAACATCACATATAGTATGTTCTATATTTGTTTCTCGGCTCATGTTTTGGCTGTAAATAGTATGTAATACCGACAAGGTGTGGATAAAGGCACTTGTGTACAGTTCAGGACATTAATTGAAACGTTTCGCCAAAAGTGGACTGAAGAATCCACTCGTGGCGAAACGTTTCCTTTGATAAATGTCCTGAACTGTACTGTACATAAGTGTCATTTTCCTCTGATGTTTTGGCTTACATATAATTAATATCATTTCATTAATCTCATTTAGCTTTCTGAAATTAGCATAAATTTTCGTATATCATTAATCTAATATTATAGTTTGTGCGTGACAACAAAATCTAGGACAACGGCTAGAGTCGTTTACGGTAGAGGAGACTTCTTGGCTTTGCGTGCAGAGTATTATTAGCTGTGATGGAAGTAGTGAATACTGTCAAACATCACATGTGGCCACCGCCTCAACACTTACACTCTGCCACCTATACCTATGACATAAACCACTAGAATTATTCAATGTTTTCATGACAAATGCAAAAAAAAATAGCATCTGCTATTTTTTCTGAGCTTTGATACACACACCTTTTAATTTGTTTTACTGGTTAGTACTATTAGCGATGAACAGCAATATTATATGACAATTAAAGGTGGTACAAACTACAGACAAATCCTGAAGACTTTTAGGTGTTGAAACTTCTGTTCACACAACCCCATATTCCTACAAATCTGTGCTCCCATGGCACGGTGCATAATATAATAGCACTATTCCTAAGCGACTCAGTTTGCGATGCCCACCAACCTCCGACAAAATATTTGTATCGTATGGTACTTGCAAATATTCAAGTCCCATACGACTGCTGTCTTAACGGAGGTGAATTTTTTTTAATTCTAAATCATACATTTCTTTAATTTTATTTACAAATTACAATGAAATTATTCCTTTATATACTCATCACAGTGGAAAACATTGTTGTTTTATTGGTCCAGTCTGCATATTTGACTATCTCAAATATGTTATAATGAACTCATTTCAACATTAAATAAAATGACGTTAATTTTTGTTGACATTCCCCTATCGTGACAATAGCAGATTATCTGCCTGTTCAATGGTGCTGCCATCCTAACACCGTCAAGAGAACTATAAGAGCATTAAGAAGTAGAGCAGATGTGAAAGATCAGATAATTTAATTTGCCACAACTAGACCAAGCTATGAAGGAAAGTGGAGGGGTGCGCAAGGCTCTCTGAAAATGAGGTCTCATTATGAGGTCAGACGGAGGTTTATATCAGGATGGACATCTAAGTGAGAGAACATCATCCCGGTTCAGGATGACGTATGGAAAACAACCCATCCTGCGCGATTAACGTTCACGTAAATATAGTTAGTTCTTGTTCTAACTTTGTAGAATGTTATGTAGATAAGGGTAGCCGCACAATACGGTGTATCCAATTCTAATGAGCACATCTAGTTAAATCGGTTTGTAAGAAGTGAGCCAACATAGAATGTTTGGAAGGAGTATGAATAAATAGGACTACTCAAAAGTATTGAATAGGCCTCATTGCGTATATAGAAATTTAATAAATATTAATCACTGCAAATATTTGAATATCTTACATAAGATTGGGTTTGTGTGTAATTACCTATTCGTATTTGCCTATTTATAGCTACAAGAGCAGACCTATGCTCGTGGTATCCCATGTTCAATACTGTACTAACCTATATGTGGTTAAAGGGGTCGAGTCACAGTTCCTGGCCCAAAGTGCTCCTAGCCCTTTGTGTGTGTGGGTGGCCAAGAGTACGACAGTTGTTTATAAACACTGCTTTCACTCTCCATTTTGTTATTTATTAACTGGCAGACCATGGAGAAATGTTTCTTAGCTTTAAATTCTTTATTGATTTTTTTACCCATTAATTTATATTTATTTAACTTCGAGTTATAGACTGAAATATGTAAAGTCTGTAGACTGTATGTATGTTATTAAGTCAGCAATTATCTAGAACACTCACATTAAGAATGCTTTAGTCCTTAAAATAAGGATTAAACAACTCTTAGTATATACAATTAAAGATACGCATCTCTAAGTGTATACATACTGATATACAGCTCTGTATATATATATATATATAAGGTAGTAGGTTGGTAGACAGCAACCGCCCAGGGAGGTACTACCGTCCTGCCAAGTGAGTGTAAACCAAAAACCTGTAATTGTTTTACATGATGGTAGAATTGCTGGTGTCTTCTTTCTGTCTCATAATCATGCAAGATTTCAGGTATGTCTTGTTACTTCTACTTACACTTAGGTCACACTACACATTCATGTACAAGCATATACACACCCCTCTGGGTTTTCTTCTATTTTCTTACTAGTTCTTGTTCTTATTTCCTCTTATCTCCATGGGGAAGTGGAACAGAATTCTTCCTCCGTAAGCCATGCGTGTCGTAAGAGTCGACTAAAATGCCGGGAGCAAGGGGCTAGTAACCCCTTCTCCTGTATATATTACTAAAGTTAAAAAGAGAAACTTTTGTTTTTCTCTTTGGGCCACCCCACCTTGGTGGGAAACGGCCGACTTGTTGAAAGAAGAAAAGAATATATATATATATATACACACTGAACAACATGAACCTCTTTCCATGTACATACACTCGGAAATATTAGATTATTTCGTCCTTTGAGTCGTCGCTGATTATTATTGTTCGTCTTTGATATTAGAAGTTTGTTTTTGAACATTTGTATAATAAATTTTCCTCCAATTTGCACTTGTCGACGTTTTATTTTTAGCGGTATTTTTTTATTGACTTACACTGAAATATATATTTATGTTTTGCCTATCGTGTTTTTTTTATACTGGTGCCAAGCTGCTGTCGCTCCATCCTGTATCACTATCAAGTCACTTTTTTGGGAGAAAATTGGAAGAAAACCAAAAGACAGGTCGGTTAGGAGTGAAAATTAGAATACAGGTCAAGTGACAGAAATACCAGAAAACAGGTAAGGAAGTTTAAGTAGCAGAAATAAGTGAATTAAGTATATCTGAATGGGAGGGATTTGTTGGGTAACTCTATGATCCTTTCTCCTCTCCCTACTGGGGGTTATTTGTGAATTGTTTTGTCGTTAGATTAAGAGGCTACGCAGACTGTGCAGAGTACCAACAATAAAAAGCAAGAGTACAACTTGTACAATAAAACACAAAAGTATACAGGGCCCAGGAATTTTAAACGCCCTCTTACATAAGGGAATTATCAGCAGACCCCTGGCTGTCTTCAAGAATGAATTTGATAAGTTTTTCAAGTCAGCTCCTGATCAGTCGGGCTATGATGCCTACGTTGAACTGTGCTGCTAGCACCAACAGCCTTGACGATCAGCCATTAATCAAGAGGCCTGCTCTGGGTTAGGTCGTAGAGACGATGACTCCTGGAAATGACAAGGAGACATTAACAGATAGGCAGTTAGCACGTTCCATTAAAATTCTTTATTGCTTTATCTGTTTTCTTAGAATGAATAATCTGTGTATTCAGTTTTGTTTTGTTAAAATAATGAAATATTGTTTAAGAGCATCATACTTTACGTCATAGCTCAGTGGCAGAATATTCGACTCACAAGCGAAGAATCCTGGGCTGGCTGTGAATATAACGCATCCATCTCGGGATTAACGGATGGAGGATGGAGCATCCACCACCTCTTGTGCCAATGAATGGCCCACACTGGTGTATTTCTTTACATAACTTTAATGATCACAACCGAAGAACATGAGGTCAGTCCTGCTGCTCATTAACAAGATACCTAGGTGTTGGTCCACTGTTGTTGATCGCAACCTGAGCAAGTACCTAGGAACCCCAATGACAATAAGTCACACTAGACTCTTGGGCGAGCCCTGGGTTAATGATCCAAATAAAATTTTTGTCTTATGAATCCTATTTGTTTTTCTTCCCACAAGTCATACTTTACAATATGCATCACCAGTTTTACCAAATTGATTTAGAACATTTATACTAAGGAGTGGTTTTCTAGTTCTTTTCGAAGTATATCTTGGAATCAGGACATAAGTCCAGCTAAAAAAAACCTCGAAGGAGTACTCACAACATATTCAGTATTTCAATACAACTAGTAAAACTTTGCAGTGAAACTTACACTTGGCTACTTAGCTATGCTATCTACCTAGCTATAGTAGTAATAATGGTAGAATTACCGACAATAGTATGTTAGGTAAAAAGACACAGGTGCAGCTAATGTGACATTTTATTGTAGTAACAGTTAAATATCACATTAACTGCACCTTTTACCTAACATACTTTAGTTGTGTCAGAGTCGCAACAAACATCCCCTTCCCCGTCCCTCAAAGGTGCCACAATGCTGGTGAAGGGTTCCTCATCCATGGAAATGAACCTGTCCTCTTTCTTGGACTGAACCTGATTGCCTCCTATTCCCCTATACGACCCCTACGGGTGTAGAGCTTCTCCCTGATAATACAAACACCGCCATGCCTACAAGGGTTTAAATCTCATAACCAACACCTGCAGTCAACTTGGTGTAAAAGTCTCAGACAAAAATGCAGAGCGATGATGATCCAGAATTGAAATGGACTTCATTGTATAGGTTCCTCGGTGCCTGAATCGACAAAACACTAAAGCTTCAGGTTACACTAGGTCTCACAGGATATAACAGATCAAGAGGTGTATGTTTTAGTGTATATACACTGAGAATTTAATCCCTATTTTAGAAATCAGAATATTCTTGATTGTTGGTGAACAGATTATTATTATTATATTCATGGGGGAGCGCTAAACCCATAGGGTTATACAGCGCATGGGGGAGGGGATGGAAGGCATTCAGGCTCAATTCAGGGAACCAGAGCACAGATCCAACTCCCTAGATCAAGAGCCCCTCACCAGCGTCAAGGAACCTTCCTTGAGGGATTGGTGAACAGAGAGAACGCAGTCTTTATGACCCTTCGTAGTCGGTAGGCGTTAAACCCAATTAACCAACTAACCAACCAGGTCTCGAATAATCTACAGACTTAAAGTCAAGAAAAACATCATGAATTAAGGGTGTGCCATAGTATCGGTATCATTAAATTTTGAAGGTGTCGGTATTGGCCTAAAATTGAGTATCGGTATCGGCAAAATCCCTGGTATGGTCCCGTCACTATGCTGGAGCTAGCCAAGAGTTGTTAACTGTTGTACATCAAAGCAGGTCGCTCTCTCAGTGATTATGATACACCGACCTTGATTCACATTTACACCAAGAAACATGAAGGGATATAATAACAATAATTATAATAATAATAATAAAAATAATCAGGCTCGAGGTAAAGCTCCGTTAACAAAAAGAGTTGTCACTACATATACGCCTTTATATGTAGTGACGCAAATCCTTTATCAGCAAAGACACTTCCTGGCAAAGAAAAGAATGCTCATCTATATCTGAAACACGTCATTAGATGAGCTCCATGGCCGATACAGCAAAACACCTACCAAGTCCAAGAAAACTGTTGGGCAAGTAATCAATTTGCTAGTAAAGGAGAATACTCCCTGACCACCTTGGCATCTTGTACCAGTTAAAATTCTCATATTGCATCTTTAAGTAAACAAGCGCCTTTGTAGTACAAATAGTAGAGGCCCACGCAGAACCAGGCATGACTCAGGCTGAAAGTCCTAACTGTGGACGCTGAAAAAAAAAAATCAGACACAGCATCTTACGGTACCTAGCTACACAGGAAAGAAGTCACACGTAACCGGTCAACAAACCATGTTAGTATCCAAGATAACGAAGCCACTGGTGAAGCCGCCAGATGATCAGATTCTCGTCAAAATACCAATTAGCGTGTAACAAGCAAAACAACTGGTCAAAATCACTGCATGGGAAACAAGGCATTCTATCTATGTATTAAGATCCGAACACAGAAATAACACAGATATAAAGCACCAAGAATCTTTCCCTGAATTACAGGGAACCGACCAGAAGTTAATACTCAGGTATTCATGGGCTGCCCAAACTACCTGAGAGCAAAGAGAATATTTTAGAGTGCAAGCAGCAGAATAGTGTCATCACTGCCAACACACTGTATCGTGATCACTGACTGACTACGAGTTAGACTGCCAGTCACCTGTTTCTTCCTCCTACACCCAATTAGGAAAGAGCTCAAACTGCAGCCTTCCTAGGAATAAATGATCTAGGAACTCCAATATTTATTTCATCTACATGTAAAATTAAATGACGCTGCACATCCTGTCTTAGCAGCCGCACGCTGACGGTGAAGAGCTGAGAGCTCTGCCACAGTTAATAAATTATCGTAACTGGTTCCTGCTAGCAGGTATATCTGGAAGGTTATAATAGGTTAGATTAACTTATATTTATGTAGAAATTCGACGTGTGCTGAAAATTCGAGTGTAACGATTTAATAAAGAGCCGTGCCTATAACTCGGGAAGATTATGTTCACATAAAATGTGCTAAACCCGTAAGGATCATATACGGAATAGTGGCTGTCCTCCAGTTTCTGAAATGCTTGTTCAGGAGGTGAGGCTGCATTAGGGTGCTACGCACTCGAAGAAGCAATTAATGCTTTTATGAAACACTCGAGTACCTCTTTCTGTGGCCCACCGAGCGGCTCACATTATGACCAAGATAAGCATCAAGTGATTTTCCAGGATGAATATAAAAGGAAAAAGAAAAGTCATTCATATCCTTCCTCCGTTACCACAATATTCCTGTCGATAAATTAGACACATGTGCAACACTTGGGTATCTTTAACGAGGAAACGTTTCGCCACACAGTGGCTTCATCAGTCCATACAAAGAAGAATGGTGAAGAACATGAGGAGTTTGAGGTAATCAGTCCCTCAGCCTTGAGTCGATGTAATCAGTCCATCAATCTTGAAAATAATACAGCATAAGTGAGAAGTGGCTTATATACTGTAGGCAGGTGAGGTGCAACAGTCGTTGGTGGTGTCACATTTGACAAATGTGGAAGTAGGTCATGCCTAAAGGCTAGGCAAGTGAAGAATTCCCTGTATTAAGATCCCAAGATGTTGCTGTGTCTGACAGACAGGAATGTAGATGAATGGTTCAGAGAACCGACAAGTTGATAAATTAGACACTTGTCGGTTCTCTGAACCATTCATCTACAATATTCCTGTCGTGTGTTTACGCTCACACTTTCACTCTTAATCGCTGCCCTGATACTTTAGTCTGCGTCTAACAAGCACGCATATGCAATCGTGCCCTCAAGCCCAACAAATTGCATTATGAATAATACTGCTACTACTATTACTACTGCTGCTATTACTAATTATAATAATAATAATAACTTTGGAAATGATAATCAAAGTATCTTATCCAAACCTACACGACAGTAAAGTCGTACATCATGACAGTGACCTAGATAGCAAGCTACCTAAGGTTTTATAATGGAGGACACTCCAGTACTGCCACCACCTCCCTCCGCTCCACTACCACCACCTACCTCCACTCCACTACCACCACCTGCCTCCATTCTTATTACCGCCACTTGCCTCCACTTCACTACCACCACCTGCCTCCACTCCATTACCACTTTCAAGACCCTGCTTCTAGACAACAGGATCTCACTAGGTATTATCAAGACAGATCATCCTAGGACCTAAGAGTGAGGGGGCGGTTTTTCTTTAGGAGGGGTTGATCGTGAGGGCTGGAGGGAGTAAGAGGAGAGAAGAGAGACTCCCAAGAGGAATAAGAAACGCATCCCAGTATGAGTCAAGCAGCAGACAGTGGAGCTCGGGGCTGTCCCTACAAGGCTGGGTAAACACTCTCCACTACCTGTCTCTCGTCTCTCCACTACTTGTCTTTCATATCTCTACCACCGGTTCCCTTGATACCAGATTTTGGTTCTTTCATATACTTACTTGAGAAGCATAATACTACTTCTTGGACATAAATGAAAAAGGAACCAAACTCTGGCATCATAGAAACAGGTTTAGCTCTCCCAATACACTCGTCAGACTTTCATCTCTTTTCACCGTTTTACTTTGCCTCACGCATACTTTTCCACTATAATTGTGTATCAACTTTAGCATCGTTCTGACCTTGTGGATGGATCCCTAACTGGTGTGCGCTAAACCTCTTCAACTGATATTCGCAAGCCAATCAATTAGTCAGGTCACCTACGAGCCATAGTATTATTACTTGCGATTCCTTTGCAACTTTAATTTCTTATTCTTATTTATTACCTCTATTTTAATATGAGTATATTTGTTCATATGGTGCTCCTCTCTACCTTTTATGAGTATAAATTCCTTTCTCCCCTAAAAGATATTCTACTCTTCATCTATTTCGAATAATTTTTATTTGATCTTGTTTCTCTATAAGGAATATATATTATTTTAGGTAGTTTGAATAATGTTCAGAAAAACGACAGATTAGCAGTTCTCTTCGTTACTCCGGTTAACAATAGACAGGTGTTCTCTAAGTCCTTTGTAATCGCTCGTGCTAAGTTCATCGGTGATCTACATATTGTTTACAAAAGTTTCCTTGTTTGCCAGAACCATTTTAAACAGGTTATAACCACTTGTCAGTTCCGTCACATACTGCTGCAAAAGCAATCCTGGACTACCACAAGGAAGTCGTTTGACTTAAATTTCCAGTCAGTGAATTCCAGTCAATTTACCTAAGCTAAAATCGAAGTAGATTACTACATTTTTCATATCTTGAAGCCCTAATAATTTCGTCCCGAAGCCTTCCTTGGACGTTTTCTAGATTCGAGGATCCGCACTGAACGCCTAAGATCGGATTTTCATATCTTTCAGAAGACAGTCGCCATACAGATTCAGTGTCGGTTCCTGCAAACTTTGTATCACTTTTAATACATTTTAAATTTTGTTAAGGACACAAGTGCAACTAATGCCACAATAAAATGTCGCACTAGCTGCACTTGTTTCCTTTTACTTAACATATTGTCGGTAATTTTACCAATTTTAATACATTTTAAATTTTCTCTGGCAGCGCCACTCCACCCTCACTTTCTTATTGTTTCCATCGATTTGGAATAATTTAAATCCTTGTTTGTGGCATTCGGCAGGAATATCTCGACTCTTCATATTAAACCATGTATAGGTTATTGCTATAATATCTATATATATTTCCTGTACATCTTAGATCGTTTATATTGGTCTAACGCTACGACAATCTGTGCCATAAATACTGAGAAAGCTTTTCTTTTATGTCTTCTTTCTTCTTTTTTTATTATTGATGGTATGTCCATTATTAACCGACACACCCCTCTCTCAATTAATTTCATATCTTGAGCAGCGTTGAGGCTTAACCTTGTGTTCGTGTTAACGTTGTGGCTTGTGTGCCCAATTCAGTTTTCATTCCTAATAAAGTTTTCCATTGTGGCAGCTGTGCAGGCAAAGCCTTGGCTGAATAAACTTTGAAAACAGTTTTTGCGTCTTTGTCATACATAAGTCATCGGTATTCACATACCGTTTACTTTCAAAATTTAAATTTGTTGTTTATCCAAGTGACGTATTACCAACAGTGAAGAAAAGACATACGTTGCAGAATAAACTTGTATTGGGACAACGTTTAACTCTATGTAGAGGTTTATTAAGTCGTGACTTGATGAACCTCTATACAAAATTAAACGTTGTCCCTATACATGTTCTGCAACGTGTATTTTTCTTCAGACTGTTATCATTGTTTTAGTGCGTGTGTGTTTAACTTAATCCTTGTTGTCACACAATACCCGTGATAGTAACAATCATTTGTAACTTCATTTGTGGTCACAGTGTGACCCATGATAACCTTCCTATGGTGGATAAAAATATAGTTAGATGGGCGCCTCTTATTAGGCCAGCATGGTACAGTGATTAGGGACCCCAATGGAAATAATTCACTCTGACTTTTTTGGGTTATCCTAGGTTCTTTACACACATGCTACTATGTATATTAATCTGTGTAACTGTATTTGTGTATACCTGAATAAACTTACTAGGAGTGGCATGGCTTTCCCTGAGTTTAATAATATCTTTTATTTACTACAAGTACATGTACATGGTATACAGGCCTAGCTGACATCAGTGACATACTACTATATAGAAAGTCCCTTGTTATGCAGAGCATTTCGGGCAGATTAGGTCAGTGTCCCAGGATGCGACTCACACCAGTCGACTAACACCCAGGTACCCATTTTACTGATGGGGAACATAGACAACAGGTGTAAAGAAACACGCCCAATGTTTCTGCCCTGGCTGGGAATCGAACCCAGGCCCTCGCCGTGTGAAGCGAGAGCTTTAGCTACCAGACCACCAGAGCCCCTTAAAATCCTTTAAATCCTGCCCATTCCATGAAACAGTTAAGATGCCTCTTTTAAGGGAATCATAACACGTTCTCAAGTATACTTGCATATTATATGATGGTGCCCAGCAAACCAAGATGAAACTTGTGTCACAGGGTCTATATTGCAGTAGTCATATATGGAAGGGGAGTTTGAGAAAGTTGCCAGGGAGGTGCCCTGGCGCCTGGCCGCCTAATATGGTCGTCTGCCACAAGGTAACATGCAATGACTTCCCGCTTCCTCTCTCTAGTCATCCTTAGAATCTTAATTAATATTACCTTACAAGAAGTAAAATTAAATACATTGTTGTTTATATAAACTTATACGAGTCTCGGGTCATTCAGGTACAGATGATTCTGGCCAACAATTGGAAGTGACCACATGGACATAGCCTCGCCCTTGCCTCAGGAAAAAATAGATAAACAACACGCTTCCTGTACCAGACACTAGTATAACAAGTAATAAATAACTCTACCACCACATGTAGCACCTCTCCTTGACACACTATATATTCTTCCTAAACTTCGGTTCTCTCTGTTGGTTTGATAAACCCCTAATGGTCGAAAATACTCCTTAATAAATTATTTCACACCACATGTCTTACCCAGCATAAGTATGGTCCTCAGCGTGATTGCCTGACCATTATCTTCTTGTTCCCTCACTAACAAGTCAAAAGTAAGTATATATATTTTGGAAAATATTGATCATAAATGCACTAATTAAGTGTAGTGTTACTTAATAAGGCTAGTGTGAAATGGAATGATGCCTTACTAGGAGCCAACGATTCATAACTCAAGCACCCTTCAAGGGGGAAGAGGGGCACAATGATGCTAGTGAAGGGCTCTTGAGTCAAGGAACTGAAGCTACCTTTCCTTTCTTTAGGCCAAACCTTACTATTTCTCATTCCCAAGACGCTCTGTGGTCCACATGGTTCAATGCTTTCCCGTGAATATAATAATAATAATAATAATAATAATAATAATAATATTATTATTATTATTATTATTATTATATTATTATTATTATTATTATTATTATTATTATTATTATTATTATTATTATTGAAAATAATTCCAGTAACTTAAAAAAATATATTTAATTCTCAGTGAATTTGATTTACGTAGATAAAAAATGCTGATGAATGTGCTTATTGAAAATCGACAACCAGTTGATAAATCTAATAAAAAATAAGTAACAGGAAAAACAGTAAGCATCTACTACTAAAAAAATAAACACATAAATACGCAAGAAAATTTTAGAACGTCTTAAAGGTACTAAATTCTAGAGGCGCACAAACATGACAGTAGACTAGATAACATCAATGTGTGTGTGCAACACTGCAACTCCCACTCACACTTAATTACATATAATAGAGCCAAGACACTGTTCCAAAACGAAAAGGTTAAGCGTAGATTCTTGGAATCGTCTACAATAAAACTTAGAAACATCATCAAACAAAACAGCTGGATGTTCATCTTAGCAACCTTTAGAACAAAGGAAACCAAACGTGGGTCAGTAGGCCGACTGCAATCCTATACTTAAACCCTGACGCACCTTACTCTGGCACCTGACCTGCAACCAGGATGATTATTTAAGCTGTTTGAATTTAATGTCTGTTATGCATTTAAAAAAGCCAATCCGTGGGTGAAACGGTGTACCAACAAAATACTTCATTAAAAATTAATGTATTTATCACTATTAGCATTATTTCGCCAGTTTCAAAGTTTAAGAATATGGAATTCACTTATTCGTGTCTCTCCCTCCTGTTTCACTTCTGTTACGCTGTTATAGAACTCCAGCAAGTTTGTAAGTTAAGATTTACCATATTTAAACCTGTGCTGATTATTGTTCATGAAATCACTTCTCTGCAGGTATTTCACATCTCTGCTTCTTCCAGACAAATACCGAGGCGCCGACAGTATAGTAAGACACTGATTGCAGAGGAGGCTTTACAGTGCAAGTTTCACCACAAATTAGTTTCATCAAGTACATAAAACAAGACAGAACATTACAGCTTATATAGTTACATCCAGGAAGTTAGGTTCTGAGTGTTCAGTTCAGTTCAGACTCTCAGGTAAGGACCCACTAGGGGCGAGGGGGAAGTGGGGACAGACGAAGAATAGCCGGTGAGAGGAAGAGCTGAAGGAGAAGAGAAAGAGTCAGGACTAAACCCAACAGTCTAACTACTGGAATGGGATTTTTTTTGTTCTGAGTGAGTGAGATTCGAAGAGTCAGATGCTGCATGGATGCTGACTTCCTAGACGTACTATATTAATTGTGAAGTGCTGTCATGTTTTATTTGGTGATACATTATACGGTAAATAATGGGTTTTCCAATTTTACTTCTGATTATCCACCTCTTTACCTTACACAGTATGTGAGTCAATGATTAAGATCTATAGTTTAAGGCTTCCGGTTTGTCTCCATTTTTAAATGCCAGAACAATACTTTTACCACATCTCTGGCAACTGTCCCATATCCATTCACTTCCTGAAGAATTTAGCTAGTGGTTCGGACAGTGCTTGTTTCCTTTTTCAAAATCCACCTTGTTAGGTCCTGCTACCATTGATGTATCTAGCTCACTAAAAAAAATCACGTAGTTACTTGTGTATATGATGTTGTTGAGTACCCGTTCGTGCACTCTGTGTGGTTGGCCCTCCAGTGTAGCCCCGCTTCCACTCTGAGAACACCACTTCAGATCATTTGTTCAACTCCTCACAGACTTCCTCACCATTTCCCTCTTCAGTCATATTACTTGGTCTTTTACTGTCATCTTTCTTCTGACTTGACTGGAAAGCAGTTTTCGTTAAGATTTGGCTTTTGCTGTTATGTCATTCTCAAATTGTCGCTCATCTTTTCTCCTCACCGTTGCATATTAGTTTCTGGCTCCTGCTAACCTCTCCGATTTCTTTTGTCCTTCGCTTTCTGATGTATTTTCACACTCTTCTACACTTCGTTTCTTTCTCTTTGCATCTTTGGTTGAACCACGGGCTCTCTCTTTTTTCTCACTTGTGAATGGATGTGCCAGATAACGATGATAGTATATTTGTCAGGAACAGTGTTCTAACACTTAGCATGAAGTTCTCTACCTCCCAGCAATTTCCAGCTAGGTACTCCATCGTATCCATTGACTTCTTTGTAGTTCCCTTTCAGCAACCACTGCACTGCATTCAGGAATTCTCTCATCTCGTCAAAGTTTCCTCTTTTGAAAGCTGGTTTTCACCCACCCCCTCCACAAAGTATGCGAAATTCAGGTGTGTGTAATTACCTTGATGCCGGCAAAAGGCTCTCGATCCAAGGAACTGGACCTCTTTCCCCTCCTTGGATGAAATCTGAATGCCTCCCATTTCCCCTTGGATGTGTATGACCCCTACTGGTTTAACATTCCCAATAATAATAATAAGTGTTTGGAGTGTTCTTTTTCTTTCAACACACCGGCAGTATCCCACCGAGGCAGGGTGGCCTAAAAGGAAAAACGAAAGTTTCTCCTTTTACATTTAGTAATATATACAGGAGAAGGGATTACTACCCCCTTGCTCCTGGCATTTTAGTCGCCTCTTATGACACACATGGCTTTCGGAGGAAGAATTCTGTTCCACTTCCCCATGGACATAAGCAGAAATAAACAAGAACATGAGTATAAATTCCTTTCTCCAATTAAAGATATTCTACTCTTCAGTATTTAATCTATGATATATTTTTTCAACTTTCAGTGGCTGGAGAAGTGACTCGTCTGGTAACCTGTTCCATCACTGCGAAGAAGTTTCTAGTGGTGGGGAGGTGAGGGTCATTCATGACGCAGCAACAGGCTTGCACGATCAATCCAGTGCCACCCTTGAAGGGTGCTGGAGTGCCATGATGCGGGTGAATTGGGCATTCCCTTCCCTTCCTTGGATCAACCCTCATTATGTCCCTTTCCTAGGTGCATTATGACTTACGAATTTAGCGTTTTCTCTGCGAATAAAAAGAAAATAATACTTATCCATGACTCCATGGCCATGGACCCTTCTGCCATCTCCCTTCCCCGCAATCTGGTCTCCCGAGTGGTCCAGATGGATCTTCATGCGGTGGCAGCAGTGTGTATGTACTCACCTAGTTGTGGTTGCAGGGGTCGAGTCATAGCTCCTGGTTCCGCCTCTTCACTGGCCGCTACTGGGTCACTCTCCCTGCGCCATGAGCTTTATCATACTTCTTCTTAAAGCTATGTATGGAACCTGCCTCCACTACATCGCTTCCCAAACTATTCCACTTCCCGACTACTCTGTGACTGAAGAAATGCTTCCTAACATCCCTGTTATTTATCTGAGTCTTCAATTTCCAACTGTGTCCCCTTGTTGCTGTGTCTCATCTCTGGAACATTCTGTCTCTGTCCACCTTGTCAATTCCTCTCAGTATCTTAAATGTCTCAGTATTTTATATGTCGTTATCATATCCCTCCTATTGTCGCGTGGGTCTTGGGAGAGATATATAGGAGGTCAAAGATACTCCTTGTTGGATGGTTACGGTATATTTACAGTAAGTGAAGGAGAGTCCAGCCACCCGTCTGTCTCGCCTGTAGGTCTAACGTTAGTGAGGGAGAGTGCCTAAGAGAGGCTGTGCACATGCGCTGAGCCTCTGACGTCAGCGGGTACCGTGACGTCACACGCAAAGGGACCAGCTGTATAAAAGGAAAGATACACTACACAAGTGTATATATGATACTGACACGACACTATCTCTCCTGTCTTCTAGTGTCGTCAGGTCGATTTCTTTAACCTCTCCTCGTAGGACGTACCCCTTAGCTCCGGGACTAGTCTTGTTGCAAACCTTTGCACTAGGTGAGGGCTCCAAACTGGCGTTGCATACTCCAATATAGTGTATGTGTGTGTACTCACTTATTTGAGGTTGCAGGGTTCGACTTGCAGCTCCTGGCCCCGCCTCTTCGCTGGTCGCTACTAGGTCCACTCCCTGCACTAAGAGCCTTGTGTAGTAGGCACTTGTGGAAGGCACTTGTCGACAGACACTTGGCCTGCTGTGTGGTGTGTGTGTTTGTGTGGGTGTGTGTTTGTGTGGGTGGGTGTTTGTGTGGGTGTGTTTGTGTGGGTGGGTGTTGATACAAAGCAACAAAGTCTTATTCTACTACGTTTGATTCTTACGAGATCAAAAACGTCAATTTCTGAAGTGTGTGTGTGCACTCACCTATTTGTGGTTGCAGGGTCGACGTCGATTCTCAGCTCCTGGACCCCGCTTCTCCGAGGGTGTGTGTGTGTATTGGTTAATGATGGGGGGAGCCGCAACACGTGCCGCGCTGCCAGTTGCAAGATAACTCCACACTTCGCACAGTCATCAAAAATGTTGTTTCTAGACAATTCCCGAATGAGAAGCGGAACAGGTGGACCACACAAACATTAGCATGGCGCTGTCGATTATTAATATTGGATCATTCTTCCCTGGAGGATTCTTAATAACACACACACACACACAATTCCTACTGCATGCATTGAGGTAGACGCAGCTGCATTTATGGAAAAAGGGGATTAGGTACAAGTACATAAGTACAATTAATATACATTGTGTAAATTGCCCCCCAAAAATCAGACTGACTTATTTCCATTGGGCTCCTTTCTCAGATCTCGTAACCACCGAAATACATCTATAGTTATCATATTTAAAGTGATAGAGCTAAATCCACTGGGCTTATACATCATGAGAATGGAAGGCAATCACGTGATGTATACACCGAGAGGTTATTTCTCTCAGCATATATAAGTCGAGAATTTACCTTTATTTCTACTCTAGAGATTAAGGTATTATTGTCTGGTGGGGAAAAAGTTACATGCAGACTTAATGACCCTTGTGTAGTCGTGTAATCAATAGGCTTTAAACCCCATTAACCAACCAAGGTAATCATGTTTGATCCGAAGGGGAGGGTAACGTTAATTGCTTGAATCAAAATCCTTTTATCAGTATCAAGGGTTCATGAGGAGGGAGACAGGAGGTTGACCTCAGTCCCCCACACATCACCTCTTTGAATCACACGTTACAACAAAGGCTCCTCAATATAAGCTACAACGTAATGTTTTTGTGGCTGAATTCATGTCTACGTAAATAACTCATAGGATTGTAACCTGATATAAACATGTAAATAGTCCACTACCACTGTAACTTGCTTAGCTATCAAAATTCTGGGGACTAGTCTTTGGACCCATTATTTACCTCTAATATTTTGTCTACCGCCCATGGGATGGGAATGGGGTGCATAATAAGGCTATTAAGCTTAAAATTACTCTTCGCTGGTGAAGAAACAAAAAAAAACCAGTTTGACAATAACACAAGAGCAAGACATATAACAAAAAGACAGTAAATTGGCGAAGAAACAAAAATCTTCAACTTAACAAAGACACAAAAGCAGGAGAGAGAACAGCAAGCATAACAGGTAGACAGCGGTCAACACTATTACAATGCAGGAGCTGTTCTGCTGCCTTGTCTGCAGCATACAAGGTCTCTCTAATGTGAGTTTGGTCGCCATACTCACCTCTTTGTTATGCAAGAGAGTGTATATACACCTAGATGAATTTATCTGTATATACACCTAGATGAATTTATCTGTATATACACCTAAAGGTTTGTATATCAGTGTATAGCACCAAGACGTTTATATACACCAAAAAGTGTTCGTGTGTATATATACACTAAATGGTGTATATTACAGTACACCAAGATGCGCATCTCAGTATATACGCTGAGATGATGTATATCTCTTGGTATATACACTGAGTTTTGTTACTGATTATATAATATTACTGCGTGACTCGCTATCATGTGACGGTGATAGCGAGATCCACTGAGGAGGGGGGACCTAGCATAAATTTACTACGTCAGATTTTACCAGAAAAACTGTGCATATTATGGGCCCTCAGTTTATCGTACCATTAATGTAGATTTCTTTCGCAGAACCTTGTTAAGGTTACTGGGAATACGTGAAAAATGAAGAAATATGAGCGGAAATTTTGCGAGGAGCCAGGGCTTGATCTAGCTCCATGGTTATTTAAACACTGACGCAGCGACAATGTAATTTGGTCTATGTAATTTGAGCAAGGGTGGTCGGGGTGAAAGACATCTATCAACAATCCTTCATGTTCAGTTCATCAAAATTAGAAGAGCGAAGTCTCCTTGGAAGGATGGGGTGAGTTTGGATGAGGTCCTGAATGCCTCTGGAATGGTTTGATGCATGTGCAATGTAAACTGATGTCGTCAGGATTAGTTCAGGCATTGTGCAGTAATGTGAAAGGTTCCTCTGGTCTTGTGCAAAACTACACGGTGTAGTGTTATTATTGTGGATTGTGAACTGTTAGTGTGGTGAAGTGAATATGTGTAGCCATCCGGGTAGTGTACAGATACAGTGCTGTGAAATTATATTATAAATAATGTGACATATCATTCAGGAAGAACTGTCTTTTTGAATAGTGGCAAGGAACGTCTAGCGAACACCAAACATGATATCACATTGTCAGTGGGAAAAAACATCATCTGGGACCGGGCCGAAGGAGGTGATGAGCCCTAGAAACATCCATAGGCAAAGTCGTAGTAAACTATTACAACGATACTAGTGTGTTAGGTTGTAGTATGGGTTGTTGTTCACCAAAATCCCGCACTTTGGCGAGGAACCTCAGATGACCTTTCGGTCCGTCCTGGACCACTGTCAAATCACACTTGGTGTGACTTGACATCGATCCAGGACGGATTCAAATGTCGTCATAAGGTTTCTCACTTAAGTGCGGGTTTTTGGTGAATTGTTCCAGCCACGGTATTGTGATTTTTTTTATTCTTTGTTGCTGTTGTTATTGTTGTTTCATGTGGAAATGCTAAACCTGTAGAGATAATACAGCGTCTGAGGAATGGGAAGTAATCAACTTTGATCCGAGGGAGGTGTAGATCTAATTCCTTTGCTCAAGAGTCCTTAAAGGGTGAGGGTGTGTAGAGTGCAACGGTGAGCGAAGTAAACGTGTCGGTGGTGGCAGTGGTGGGTTTTGTTGGGACACAGGACAGAAACCTCTCCTGGATATGGGTCTTAGTCAGGTGATGATCATTTAACTGTTAAGCATCCGCTGGCGCACTCCAGCTAGGCTGTCACCTTAGTAAAAACGCCAGGATCACTACATAATGGATTTCTGAGAGATGAATATGGCAGGTGGAACTACGTGTTGAGTGTTAGTATTATGACAGGTAATCGATGGCTGCTGCTGGTGTTGGGGTGGCGCCTCAAGGACAATATTGCGGTGGTGTATCAAGGACAGATAAGATAAGATTTCGTTAGGATTTTTAACCCCGGAGAGTTAGCCACTCAGGATAACCCAATAAAGGCAGTGCGTCATCGAGGACTGTCTGTCTTATTTCCATTGGGGTCCTCAATCTTGTCCCCCAGGATGCGACCCACACCAGTCGACTAACACCCAGGTACCTTTTTGCTGCGTCAAAATGTTTTCACCCCCCCCGGGAATCGAACCCGGACCCTCAGTGCGAAGCGAGAGCTTTGTCAGCCAGGCCACGGGCTGAGGTGATGCATTAGTCAGTGTTACACTGCCACAAATACACAACTTTTTCATCGTTCATTTTCCAGCGCTTTTACGTCCGTTTGTTTATCAACGGATTTTTTCGTCAAATTACTCTTTATAAAATAAACATGTACTTGTTATATTACTTTAAGGTTAATAAACGCAAATTAACTAACATTTAACAAGCATTATAACAATTACATAAACACGGAGATAAATACAGGAGCCATCTCGTTTGTGATGCCACTTTACATACAGTCAGTTTTAGACGTATTTTTTCAGTTGCCTTTACAGAAACTCACATTTAATATCGAAGTTTTATAAGAGAGCCTATTATAATGTAGCACTCTTCTGTTTTAATTGAAACTTGTAGTCCAAATGATTCGTCTTCCATGGAGATGTCAGTGGATAATAAATGTGGTCGATGCTGACATAAATCCACACTGATGATTAATTAATAAAAAAAGGTGAATGAGAGGAGTGAAGGTGATGTAATAGGGGATTTGGAGAGGATCAAACCCGTTCCTGAACCACCAGATGGTATTTATTTTGGACACGGAAACATTCTTCTCGCCCTCACAAGTTGACGTAAGAAAATGCGGTAAACGCTCACATCATAATACGAAATAAACTAAGACACGCTAAGTTGTGCATTTTTACTTGATAGCTTCATATATATATATATATATATATATATATATATATATATATATATATATATATATATATATATATATATATATATATATAACTTTTTCCCATATACCGTACATGCACACATGCAGTAAGTACACGTATACACCATATATACTATGCACACTAATAGACATACAGGTGTATTTGTGTATGGGGCAAACACGTTAACCAATACGCATAAATAAGAAAAGTTATACCCGAATTTATTTTTACACAGTTGAATTTACAATTTATTTATTAACTCTGTTTATTTCAAAGTCCAGCCTTATATATTAACACATTTCAAAATAGTCAACTAACACTCAGGTATCTGTTTGTTGGTGGACGATCAGGGGGCAGCAGGTGTAAGGAAGCTTGACCATATGCTCTGCCCTGGCCGGGAATCGATCCAGTGTTTGTTGTGAGCCGAGCTCTCTACTGTTACTGGTTAGATAATGAGGTTAAAAGGCTATCGAGTATACCAGGTAACCTAGTCACCACCAGACAAAAAATTAGAATTAATACGCTGAGAGAAATACACCTCTCGGTGTATATATGCCTTTACTGAATCCACAAGATTATGATAGGCCCCATTTTGTGCACCTGGTACCAAGTGTGTAAAATGTACCTACATTCTTGTCAGTGACGCCCTGCTGTCACCTTCTCCAGAATGTGATGTTTTATTGGGCGGGAATACGTCTTTGGGCGAACCCAAAGACGTATATTCCCGCCTCTCATATAACCCTAGCTTTCTAACGTTATAAAGTACCATATACAACAATATCATTAATTTTTAGTCAATATTGGCAAATTGGCACCTACATAGCTTAAAATTAATCATAAATTCCATCGAAAATACACCAGCATCATATTATTGATGATATATACCAGCATATTATTGATGGTATGTACCAGCATCATATTACTGATGGTATATACCAGCATCATATTATTGATGGTATACACCAACATTATATTAATGATATACATCAGCATCATATTTCTCTTTGAGCAATTGCTACCGTAATTACTCTGACCAGTTGCTACCTTAATTACTCTTTAACCAGTTGGTACCCTAATTACATTTTGACTAGGAAGCTCTGAACCCGTAGGGGCCATACCACGCCTGGAGAATGGGCGGTACAGTATACCTTGAATATCTTGGATCAAGAGCCCTTCACTGTCATCAACCTCTCGACGGGACAAAATAAATAAATCACACTACATGACAACTATTGCTATACTACTAACATTACTACTAACATTACTATACTATTACTACTAACATTACTACTAACATTACTATACTATTACTACTAACATTACTACTAACATTACGATACTATTACTACTAACATTACTATACTATTACTACTAATATTACTATACTATTACTACTAACATTACTATACTATTACTACTAACATTACTATACTATTACTACTAACATTACTATACTATTACTACTAACATTACTATACTATTACTACTAACATTACTATACTATTACTACTAACATTACTATACTATTACTACTAACATTACTATAATATTACTACTAACATTACTACTAACATTACTATACTATTACTACTAACATTACTACTTACATTACTACTAACATTACTATACAAAGTAATGTTAGTAGTAATATTATAGTAGTAATATTATGTTAGTAGTAATATTACTACTAACATTACTATAATATTACTACTAACATTACTATAATATTACTACTAACATTACTATACTATTACTACTAACATTACTATAATATTACTACTAACATTACTATAATATTACTACTAACTATTACTATACTATTACTACTAACATTACTATAATATTACTACTAACATTACTATACTATTACTACTAACATACTATACTATTACTACTAACATTACTATATAACTATAATTTACTATAATATTATACTAACATTACTATACTATGTTAGTAGTAATATTACTACTAACATTACTATACTATTACTACTAACATTACTATACTATTACTACTAACATCACTATACTATTACTACTAACATTACTATAATATTACTACTAACATTACTACTAACATTACTATACTATTACTACTAACATTACTATACTATTACTACTAACATTACTATAATATTACTACTAACATTACTACTAACATTAGGAGTGACTCGTATTCCCACATACAGGACAAGATAGCCTCGTTTGTACGTACTTGGTTTATGGAATTTAAAGCATATCGACAACACTTTAACATTTTCTCCACCAGACAAGAATACTTTAATCCCTAAAATAGGATTCATATAAACCATCGGTATATATACTCGGAGAGAAATACATCTCCTCGTGTATATATCCCGTGTTTGCGCTTATTCTTTCTTTCCATAAATAGAAGTCAAGCTGTGGGTGTTTCTCATGTGGCTTGTTTACAGGTGTTGTCAAGTAGGCTAGTCACCAACCGGTCCAGTCCACTAAGACTGAATTAATCTGGAGTTTACCTGGAGAGAGTTCCGGGGGTCAACGCCCCCGCGGCCCGGTCTGTGACCAGGCCTCATGGTGGATAGGGCCTGATCAACCAGGCTGTTACTGCTGGCCGCATGCAATCCAATGTACGAACCACAGCCTGGCTGGTCAGGTACTGAGTTTAGGGGCCTGTCCAGCGCCTTTTTGAAGACAGCCAGGGGTCTATTGGTAATCCCCCTTATGTATGCTGGGAGGCAGTTGAACATTATTATTATTATTATAATCAAATAGAAGCGCTAAACCACAGGGGTTATACAGCAGGCAGTTGAACAGTCTTGGGCCCCTGACACTTATTGTGTTGTCTCTCAACGTGCTAGTGGCACCCCTGCTTTTCATTGGGGATGTAGAGAAAGGAAAGAAGTCTGTAATGTTTATGATGGCACTTTTGACCTAAAAAATTATATATATATATATATATATATATATATATATATATATATATATATATATATATATATATTATAATGCCCTCACTTGGTTAAAACACTGATGATGTAACCTTAGTTAGAATTAAGTCCTCATGACTGCATATTTGCCATTAGAGCCGCAGTTTCCCTGTACACTAATATCAACTATACATAATTTTATTACTAAATTAATAATTCAAGTAAAATTTCAGTGTATATACATTGATATAGACACCTCTTGGTGTATATACAATGATATACAGACACCTCTCTGTGTATATACCTGACGTCACCTCTCAGTCACTTGCAGAAATACCCCCGTCATCCCAACGCTACTTTGGCACTGACTTTAGTTTCCTTATATTTTTATGCTTATATAAATTCATGCCCCTCAAGGAAGGTGTCTTGATATTGGCGAGGGGCTCTTGATCTAGGGAATTGGATCTGTGCTCCAGTTCCCTAAATTAAGCCTGAATACCTTCCACATTCCCCCCCACAGGCGCTGCATAATCCTACGGGTTTAGCGTTCCCCCTTGATTATAATAATAATAATAATATAAATTCATGCAGTGTGAGTAAATACCTTTTCATGATAGTGGTAAACATACATTTATTTAAATGTCTTTCTGGTAGTTGTAGACAGTAGCAGTAGACGTAACAGCCAACATTATAAGATAACCTCAGTGTTATTAACTTAGGTTAACCCAAAATTCATTATTTTTTCATTGGGTTCCTAAGTCATGTTGCGACCCACAACAATCGACTAACAACTGGGTAGCTGTGTATTGCTAGATGTAAAGCTAGATGTAGAGAAGATGGCAGGCGGTGCAAAATACCCCCAATGAAAAGTAGGGGCGCCATTGGTACACTAAGAGAAAACACAATAAGTGTCCGGGGCCCAAGACTATTCAACAGCCTCCCACCAGGCATAAGGAGAATTACCAATAAGCCCCTGACTGCCTTCAAGAGGGAGTTGAACAGATAAAGTCGGTGCCGGATCAGCCGGGCTGTGGTTCGTACGTTGGACTACGTGCGGCCAGCAGTAACAGCCTGGTTGATCAGGCTCTGATCCACCGGGAGGCCTGGTCGTGGACTGGGCCGCTGTGGTGTTGACCCCGGAATACCCACCAGGCAGGTCCAGACATGTAGGGATGTGTACGTGCCAATTTACCAATTTTATAGAAGAAATTATAATAAATGGGAATTTTCTTAAAATATTCCTTTATAGAGAATTTTAAATAGACGCCTTGACAAAGCTCCTGGAGAGCGAAACGTTGCCACAATAAAATGTCTCATTAGTTGCACTTGTGTCCTTTTACTTAACAGACTATAACTATAAAAAGAAAATTGAGAAATATTACAAACTCGCGTTTTTTTTTTTTAAATTCTTTGTGAGTAGTGAGCCTTCGAGGTTCCCATTTTCCTTGCAGTCTCAAAACCATTTCTCTTTTCTTCTGCCAGTGTTGTTACCCATAACTCGAGAACGCCTTATCCAATCGGCTTTAAATTTTCAACGTTGGTGTTCTGAACAGTAAGTAGAACACGGTTCATGCAACTATTCATACGCAGGTACCTATTGTCAAAGTTATATGCCTTAACCCATTCCCGGATTTTGTTTCCTGCATTTGCAATAACTTGAGAAAGCCTTCACGGTTTCAACAATATAACAATATCCTACTTATAAGAGGGATGGGACTGTTGTTAGAGCGTGTAAATAACCATTTACTAATTTAATTTTGAAAATAATGTGATATTTTTTCTTGCTAAATATTTTAACTATGCCGTCTTCGAATGACTTAAATCGGTAATGGCTGCATCATTTTATGGGATGGAGTATAAATTATAAGTTTAGTTTGTGTCGGTTGGAGGGGTGTGGGAGTGAGTTGTAATTGTTGGAGGGGTGTGGGAGTGAATTGTAATTGTTGGAGGGGTGTGGGAGTGAATTGTAATTGTTGGAGGGGTGTGGGAGTGAATTGTAATTGTTGGAGGGGTGTGGGAGTGAATTGTAATTGTTGGAGGGGTGTGGGAGTGAATTGTAATTGTTGGAGGGGTGTGGGAGTGAATTGTATTTGTTGGAGGGGTCTGGAAATGAACTGTAAATGTCTTAGGGCGTAGGAGTGAGTTGTAAGAAAGTTGTAGGCGTGTGGGAGCTGCGAGAGTGTTGGAGGGGTGCGAGAGTGTTGGAGGGGTGCAAGAGTGTTGGAGGGGTGCGAGAGTGTTGGAGGGGTGCGAGAGTGTTGGAGGGGTGCGAGAGTGTTGGAGGGTGCGAGAGTGAGTTGTAAGAGAGTGAGAGAGGTGTGGTAGATGTGCATGAGGATTGTTGGAATTAATGGGCTGTAAAAATTAAGAATAAAAAAAATCACAATACCGTGGCTGCAACAATTAACAGATATCGTGCACGTAGGGGAGGACACTGGTCCAGGGGGGACCGAAACGTCGTCGTAAGGTTCCTCTCTTCTGTGAGGGTTATTTATGAATTGTAAGAATAATTTGAATGGATAAGAGAGTGCTAGTAAATTATGGAAGATATGCAAAGAGGAGTTTAAAGAGGAGAGACAATGTTATCATGCTTTACTGAAGGATATTACCTTTACAAGTAATCTATATAAGAAATGACCATATCAGTTGCTTACTTCTGTTTTTTTTTATCTACAAAACTTGCAGAATACAGACAAATTAAATTTAGTTTAATGGTTTATTATGCACCCCCATACCTATCCTGTCAAAAATAAATTGCAGTGTAGTTTATGTGCGGTTTTAAATTATTTAAAAGAGGAATGTTACTCGTATCTGGTAAAACAGATAGGGTTCATATAACAAGGTTTAGAGTTGGATCAGAATGGGACACTGCCAGCAGTAGTAGAAAATGGGGCACTGCCAGCAGTAGTAGAAAATGGGGCACTGCCAGCAGTAGTAGAAAATGGGACACTGCCAGCAGTAGTAGAAAATGGGACACTGCCAGCAGTAGTAGAAAATGGGACACTGCCAGCAGTAGTGAAGAAAATGGAGTACTGCCAGCAGTAGTGAAGAAAATGGGGCACTGCCAGCAGTAGTGAAGAAAATGGAGTACTGCCAGGCCCCGTGGCCTTAAGCTCTCGCTTCACAAAGCGATGTCCGGGTTCGATTCCCGGCGAGAGTAGAAACATTGGCCGTGTTACATCGGTTGTCTATGTTCCCCATCAGTAAAATGGGTACCTGGGTGTTAGTCGACTGGTGTGGGTCGCATCCTGGGACAAAACTGACCTAATTTGTCCGAAATGCTCTGCATAACAAGGGGCTTTCTATATAGTAGTATGTCATTGATGTCAGCTAGGCCTGTATACCTTGTACATGTACTTGTAGAAATAAAGATATTATTAATACTAAAGAAAATATAGTGCTGCCAATAATAGTAAAGAAAATGGGGTACTGCCAGCAATGGTGAAGAAATGTGGTACTGCTAGTAACAGTGCTCCTCTGTTCTCTCTTTTTTGTACTATCTCTATTACTCATTGTTTCACTACTACTACTCTATTATTTGTACCATTTGTTTCACCATTACTACTACTACTCCCTGTACTTCGTTCTGTCTTATGGCCGCTTGACCTTTTCTCGTCCAGTTGTGACTTGACAATGGTTCATGACGGACTGAAACGTTCCACTTCTAAGCGCATGGTTTTGGTGTATTGTTTCAGCCACGGTATTGTGACACTTTATTCTTTAACAGTGACAACAAATTAGGTACTGCCACCAGTAATGAAGACAAGTGCGGGTAATTATTATTTTTCTTACACTTGAAAACGAGCTAAACCCGTACGGGTCTCATTCAGAGCCTGAGGAATTAGAGGCAATCAGGCTTGAGCTAAGGAAGAGAAAAGCAGCTCCAATTCGTAGGATCAAAAGGCCTTCACCAGCATCAAGACAGCACGGTTGAGGGAGAACAATAAAATTAACTTGTGGCCGTTGTAAGAAAAATTTACAATGAACGCAAATGTGTACCTGATTATCATGTAAATGTTTACTTGTTTATCATGTAAATGTTTACCTGATTATCATGTAAATGTTTACCTGTTTATCATGTAAATGTTTACCTGATTATCATGTAAATGTTTACCTGTTTATCATGTAAATGTTTACCTGTTTATCATGTAAATGTTTACCTGTTTATCATGTAAATGTTTACCTGTTTATCATGTAAATGTTTACCTGTTTATCATGTAAATGTTTACCTGTTTATCATGTAAATGTTTACCTGTTTATCATGTAAATGTTTACTTGTTTATCATGTAAATGTTTACCTGTTTATCATGTAAATGTTTACTTGTTTATCATGTAAATGTTTACCTGTTTATCATGTAAATGTTTACTTGTTTATCATGTAAATGTTTACTTGTTTATTACGTAAATGTTTACCTGTTTATTACGTAAATGTTTACCTGTTTATTATGTAAATGTTTACCTGGAGTCTACCTGGAGAGAATTCCAGGGGTCAACGCCCCCGCGGCCCGGTCCGTGACCAGGCCTCTTGTTGGACCAGAGCCTGATCAACCAGGCTGTTACTGCTGGCCGCACGCAGTCCAACGTACGAACCACAGCCCGGCTGATCAGGTACCGACTTGAGGTGCCTGTCCAGTGCCTGTTTATTACGTAAATGTTTACCTGTTTATTACGTAAATGTTTACCTGTTTATCATGTAAATGTTTACCTGTTTATCATGTACCAGTTTATCATGTAAACGTGTACCTGTTTATTGTACTCACCTAATTGTGGTTGCAGGGGTCGAGACTCAGCTCATGGCCCCGCCTCTTTGCTGTCTGCTACTGGGTCTCTGCTCTCCCTGCTCCATGAGCTTTATCATACCTTGTCTTAAAACTATGTATGGTTCCTGCCTCCACTATATCTTTCTCTAGACTATTCCACTTCCTGACTACTCTGTGGCTGAAGAAATGCTTCCTGACATCACTTTGACTCATCTGAGTCTTCAGCTTCCAGTTGTGGCCCCTTGTGTTAACATGTACCTGTTTACCATGTAAATATATAACAATATATAAATATATACCAGTTTTCCATGTAAAAATAAATATAAACATACCGTAGAAAAGTCTGTAAAGCTTCATCACGGTTCATGGTTCATCACGTTTTTGTGGTTCGTCTCGTTCTTGTGGTTCGTCTCGTTCTCCTGGTTCGACTCGTTCTCCTGGTTCGTCTCATTCCTGTGGTTCTTTTGGTTCGTCTCATTCTTGTGGTCCTTTTGGTTCGTCACGTTCTTGTGGTTCGTCTCGTTTTTGTGGTTCGTCTCGTTCTCCTGGTTCGACTCGTTCTTGTGGTTCGTCTCATTCCTGTGGTTCTTTTGGTTCGTCTCATTCTTGTGGTTCTTTTGGTTCGTCTCATTCTTGTGGTCCTTTTGGTTCGTCACGTTCTTGTGGTTCGTTTCGTTCTCGTGGTTCGTTTCGCTCTCGTGGTTCATCTCGTTCTCATTGTTCTTCTCGTTCTTGTGGTTCCTCTCGTTCTGCTGGACCTTGTTTTGTGGTCCTCCTCGTTCCCGTGATGTCTTGTGACTCAGGTGGTGTCTCTTGACTCAGGTAGTCTCGTTACTCAGTCGGTATCCACCTCAGCTCGCACACTGAGAGATCGGGGTTCGATCCTCGGCACGAATGGTAACACTTAGCATACCTGGAGTTTACCTGGAGAGGGTTTCGAGGGTCAACGCCCCCGCGGCTCGTTCTGAGACCAGGCCTCATGGTGGATCAGGGTCTGATCATTATTATTATAATCAAAGAAATCGCTAAACCAAAGGGTCTGATCAACCAGGCTGTTACTGTAGATGAATGGTTCAGAGAACCGACAAGTTGATAAATTAGACACATGACAGCTTTCTATAACAGTTGGGAAAGTAAAAAATCAGGGCCAGATGGTGCTACCGCCCCTGGTACAGATGTTGAAATAAATGATGGTGACCTGAAGAGGGACAGTAGCTCTAGTGAAATAAATGATGGGGAAACAGGTGTAGATAAGGACACACACAAAACAGTGTTACAAACTAGCAATAACACGGTAGATAGTAAACAAGGGGATGCCCAGGGAAATACTGAAGATAAATTACCGGAAACAGTTGAAGGCTCCATTGTTAGCAATAGTAACGAAGACAGACATGAGACAGGAACACACCCACCAATGGGGAACACAGTCACAAAAAACAGGGCAAACGGAAACCAGGCCTATGTGAATATTATGCACTTGGTATCTGCAGGCATGGAAAATCTGGGAAATCAGATGGGACATGCAATTATGATCACCCCAGAAAATGCCGTTCCCATATGAAAACAGGCAAATGCAACCTCCCGTCCTGTAAGTTTTTCCACCCTGAAATGTGCCACACATCAATTCAGGAAAGACAGTGCTATAACTTATATTGCCAGGCCTACCACCTAAAGGGTACGAGGCGACACAGAACATCCAGACCATGGAAAAATCAGGATAGCCGCAGCCACTCAGGAGAGAGAGGTTTTTTAGTGCCAGGAAGGAAAAAAAGCTGGCAGGAAATGACAGAAATTGTACACCAACTGCAATCATTTCTGGAGTGGAATCACAGTCAGTGGCCTCCACTCCATTACAAGAGATATTAGAGCCAGGAAAAAAAGAACCCCCCCCCCCATACCACCAATCCAACTACATTCATCTTTGCTAATATACAGGGTCTAAAGCCAGCAACAAACAACAAGGTACCTTACATTCGTGGACTGCTTACAGAGTCAAATGCTATGTTTGCGGCTTTCACAGAGACCCACATAAGAGATCACTTGGACAATGAAATATGGATCCCGGGCTACAACCTATACAGGTGTGACAGAGTGAACAGGCAAAAAGGGGGGGGGGGGTTGGCCTGTATATCACAGAGTCACTTATATGTTCAGAACTACTAAATGCCTCAAATGATGTAGTTGAAGTAGTATTAGCAATAAAGGTCGAGAATCAAAACCTGGTCATCGTGGTTGTCTACAAGCCCCCGGATGCAACGTCCCAACAATTCCAGGAACAGCTTCTGAAAATTGACCACTGTCTGGAAAATCTTTCAGCTCCTGCCCCAAACATCTTGCTACTGGGGGATTTCAACCTCAGGCACCTAAAATGGAGGAACATTGCAAAGAATGTGGTAGCAGAGATAACACCAGGAGGCAGCTCAGATGAAAATTCACACATGCATGAACTTTTAAATCTCTGCACCAAGTTCACCTTAAACCAGCAAATAGTAGAGCCCACAAGATTAGAGAATACGCTGGACCTCATCTTCACCAACAATGATGATCTGATACGAAATGTCATCATATCAAAAACAATATACTCAGATCACAACATAATAGAGGTCCAGACATGCATGCGGGGAGCCCCAGATCAACAAAATGTGATCAGCCGTGAGGGAGCTTTCTCCAAATTCAACTTCAATAACAAAAACATAAGGTGGGACCAAGTAAACCAAGTCCTAAATGATATAAACTGGGAAGATTGCCAAAGCATCACGGATCCCAACCTATGTCTAGAACAAATTAACTCTGTGGTACTTGAGGTTTGCTCAAGGCAAATTCCCTTAAGGAAAAGGAGGAGAAGATGCAAACTAGAAAGAGAGAGGCGCTCCCTATACAAGCGAAGGCAAAGAATAACGGAGCGGCTACAGGAGGCCAATATCTCTGAAATACGTAGGGAGACACTAGTCAGAGAAATAGCAAACATCGAATTAAAACTAAAGGAATCTTACAGGAATCAAGAGACACGGGAAGAACTAAGAGCCATAAATGAAATTGAAAGAAACCCTATTTCTTTTCCTATGCAAAATCAAAGTCGAGAACAACAACCAGTATTGGGCCCCTACTTAAACCGGATGGGTCCTACACAGATGACAGCAAGGAAATGAGTGAGTTACTTAAATCCCAGTATGACTCAGTCTTTAGCGAGCCACTAACCAGACTGAAAATCGAAAACCTAAATGATTTTTTTATGAGAGTGCCACAGAACTTGACAGACGCATGCCTTTCTGACATCATCACGACGCCAAATGACTTCGAAAAGGCAATAAATGACATGCCCATGCACTCCGCTCCAGGCCCAGACTCATGGAACTCCGTGTTCATCAAGAACTGCAAGAAGCCCCTATTACATGCTTTTAACATCCTATGGAGAGGGAGCATGGACACTGGGATCGTCCCGCAGCTACTAAAAACAACAGACATAGCCCCGCTCCACAAAGGGGCAGTAAAGCAATAGCAAAGAACTACAGACCAATTGCGCTAACGTCCCATATCATAAAAATCTTTGAAAGGGTTCTAAGAAGCAAGATCGCCACCCATCTTGATACCCATCAATTGCACAACCTAGGACATCATGGGTTTAGAGCAGGCCGCTCCTGTCTGTCCCAACTACTGGACCACTACGACAAGGTCCTGGATGCTCTAGAAGATAAACAGAATGCAGATGTTATATACACAGATTTTGCAAAAGCCTTTGACAAGTGTGACCATGGTGTAATAGCACACAAAATGCGTGATAAAGGAATAACAGGAAAAGTTGGTAGATGGATCTATAATTTCCTAACACGTAGAACACAAAGAGTAGTAGTCAACAGAGTAGAGTCTGAGGCAGCTACTGTGAAAAGCTCTGTTCCACAAGGCACAGTACTTGCTCCCATCCTATTCCTCATCCTCATATCAGACATTGACAGGGATATAAGCCACAGTGCTGTGTCTTCCATTGCAGATGACACCCGAATCTGTATGACAGTGTCCACCGTTGAAGACACTGCAAGACTCCAAGCAGACATAAACCAAATCTTTAAATGGGCTGCAGAAAACAATATGAAGTTCAATGATGAGAAATTTCAATTACTCAGATACGGAAAACGTGAAGAAATTAAAATCTCATCGGAGTACAAAACTAATTCCAACCACACAATAGAGCGAAAACTAATGTCAAAGACCTGGGAGTGATCATGTCAGAGGATCTCACCTTCAAGGACCATAACAATGTAGCAATTGCATCTGCTCGAAAATGACAGGATGGATAATGAGAACCTTCAAAACCAGGGATGCCAAGCCCATGTTGACACTTTACAGATCGCTTGTTCTATCTAGGCTGGAATATTGCTGCACACTAACTGCACCTTTCAAGGCGGGTGAAATTGCTGACCTTGAAAATGTGCAGAGAACCTTCACCGCACGCATAAGTGCGATAAACCACCTCAACTACTGGGAACGCTTGAAGTTCCTAAACCTGTACTCTCTAGAACGCAGGCGGGAGAGATACATTATTATATACACATGGAAAATTCTCGAGGGCTTAGTACCAAACTTGCACACAAAAATCACTCCCTACGAAAGCAAAAGACTCGGCAGGCGATGTAACATCCCCCCAATGAAGAGCAGGGGTGCCACTAGCACGTTGAGGGACAACACAATAAGTGTGAGGGGCCCAAGATTGTTCAACTGCCTCCCAGCATACATCAGGGGGATTACCAACAAGCGCCTGGCTGTCTTCAAGCAGGCACTGGACAGGCACCTCAAGTCGGTACCTGATCAGCCAGGCTGTGGTTCATACGTTGGACTGCGTGCGGCCAGCAGTAACAGCCTGGTTGATCAGGCTCTGGTCCAACATGAGGCCTGGTCACAGACCGGGCCACGGGGGCGTTGACCCCTGGAATTCTCTCCAGGTATGCAACACTTGGGTATCTTTATTGAAGAAACGTTTCGCCACACAGTGGCTTCATCAGTCCATACAAAGAAGAATCGTGAAGGACAGGAGGAGTTTGAGATAATCAGTCCCTCAGCCTTGAGTCGATGTTGTCAGTCCATCAATCTTGAAAAGAATACAGCATATGTGCGAAGTGGCTTATATACCTGTTGCTGTGTCAGAAAGGATGTCTGACACAGCAACATCTTGGGATCTTGATACAGGGAATTCTTCACTTGCCTAACTCTTGGGCACGACCTACTACCACATTGGTCAAATATGACATCACCTACGACTGCTGCACCTCTCCTGCCTACGGTATATACCTGGAGAGAGTTCCAGGGGTCAACGCCCCTGCGGCCCGGTCTGTGACCAGGCCTCATGTTGGATCAGAGCCTGATCAACCAGGCTGTTACTGCTGGCCGCACGCAGTCCAACGTACGAACCACAGCCTGGCTGGTCAGGTACCGACTTTAGGTGCCTGTTTGAAGACAGCCAGGGGTTTGTTGGTAATCCACCCCTGGCAGTTGAACAGTCTTGGGCCTCTGACACTTATTGTGTTGTCTCTCAACGTGCTAGCGGCACCCCTGTTTTTCATTGGGGGAATGTTACATCGCCTGACGAGTCTTTTGCTTTCGTAGAGTGACTCTCGTGTGCAAGTTTGGTACTAATCCCTCGAGAATTTTCTACGTGTATATAATAATGTATCTCTCCCGCCTGCGTTCTAGGGAGTACAGGTTCAGGAACTTCAAGCGTTCCCAGTAATTGAGGTGGTTTATCGCAGTTATGCGTGCCACTTCTTCGCACATATGCTGTATTCTTTTAAAGATTGATGGACTGACAATATCGACTCAAGGTTGAGGGACTGATTACCTCAAACTCCTCCTGTTCTTCACGATTCTTCTTTGTATGGACTGATGAAGCCACTGTGTGGCGAAACGTTTACACAATAAAGATACCAAAGTGTTGCATATGTGTCTAATTTATCAGGCTGTTCCTGCTGGCCGCACGCAAACTGACGTACGAACCACAGCCTGGTTGGTCAGGTACTGACTTTAGGTGCCTGTCTACTGCATTCTTGAAGACAGCCAGGGGTCTATTGGTAATCCCTCTTATGTATGCTGGGAGGCAGTTGAACAGTCTTGGGCCCTGGACACTTATTGTGTTGTCTCAATGTACTCGTGGCGCCCCTGCTTTTCATTGGGGAAATGTTGCATCTCCTGCCGTCTTTTGCTTTCATAGGGAGTGATTTTTGTGTGCAAGTTTGGTACTGATCTCTCTAGGATTTTCCAAGTGTATATTATCATGTATCTCTCTCGCCTGCATTCCAGGGAATACAGATCAAAGACCTTCAACCGTTCCCAGTAATTTAGGTGCCTTATCGTACTTAAGTGTGCCGTGAAAGTTCTTTGTACATACCACAATGTTATAACATACCACAATGTTATAACATACCACAATGTTATAACATACCACAATGTTATAACATACCACAATGTTATAACATACCACAATGTTATAACATACCACAATGTTATAACATACCACAATGTTATAACATACCACAATGTTATAACATACCACAATGTTATAACATACCACAATGTTATAACATACCACAATGTTATAACATACCACAATGTTATAACATACCACAATGTTATAACATACCACAATGTTATAACATACCACAATGTTATAACATACCACAATGTTATAACATACCACAATGTTATAACATACCACAATGTTATAACATACCACAATGTTATAACATACCACAATGTTATAACATACCACAATGTTATAACATACCACAATGTTATAACATACCACAATGTTATAACATACCACAATGTTATAACATACCACAATGTTATAACATACACAATGTTATAACATACCACAATGTTATAACATACCACAATGTTATAACATACCACAATGTTATAACATACCACAATGTTATAACATACCACAATGTTATAACATACCACAATGTTATAACATACCACAATGGAAAAAACTATAAATATAAAATACAGATAGACAAAGTATGCGGCGCAAACAGAATTTATAATAAAAAATGAAGCGCTTAACCTATAAGGGTCATACAGCGCAGGGCACACAGAATACGGGCACCCACTACACGGGGCTAGAACAATGCAGATTACTACTGTTCAAGGCACCTACAAGTCCCCCATTTGACTTTTTACAAGTACCATGATGTCTATGGCTAAGAGTACGGATTGAATACGATTCTCAGATGTTCCGCATGTGTCCAGTTCATTAAATAAGTTGCTACATTGTTTATTTTCACCTTTTCTTTTACTAAGACGAGCATATACAGTACTTTATATAATTTGCTGTGTGCTTTTGTTGCAGTTGCTACAATTTTTATTAGCACAGCTTAAATTTGTTTAATGTTCATCGTATTTACTAGTTCTATGGATTTTTATCTGGAAAACCATAGGGCTCATATACTGTACGGCCTGGAGTATTGGAGGCATTCATGTTCAATTCAAGAGACGGGTGGATAAGTCCATTCCTTGGATCATGATCCCCTAACTGGTACAAAGGCAACTCTTCTGAGGGATTGTAGGATACGAGTATAATTATGGATATGCATAAAGTTTATGAACACGGGGTCCGAGTTGGGGGGTAAATGATAGACTTTAAACCACAAATAGGAATGATTAATGTTCCTAATATAGTGTTGGACTCCCAGGGACCGGGGCTGGCATGAAGCCAACACCCGCCGCCTTCACCAACCCTTCGACGGTGTTACTGCAACCTAAACTATCTGATTAATATTATATATCCATAATAATGACGACAGTTATTTACATCTTCACTTGCGTATATTTATTGCAGTGTGTGTGTGTGTGTGTATATATATATATATATATATATATATATATATATATATATATATATATATATATATATATATATATATATATATATTATATATATATATATATATATATATATTATTATTATTATATTAAGACATCGCCCGTTTCCCACAAAGGTAGGGTGGCCCAAAAAAGAAAAACTTTCACCATCATTCACTCCATCACTCTTGCCAGAGGCGTGCTTACACTACAGTTATAAAACTGCAACATTAACACCCCTCCTTCAGAGTGCAGGCACTGTACTTCCCATCTCCAAGACTCTAGTCCGGCCTACCGGTTTCCCTGAATACCTTCATAAATATAAAGATTTTATTTATTTGTAACATTTACAATGTGTAATTAAAATTTTGGTTTGCTAAGTACAAAGAAAGCCACTATCATGCTGGGGCATTTCACACTCCAGCAGCACGTCAAGTCCTAAAAATCATTTGTCTCCATTCACTTCTATCTAACACGCTCCTGAATGTTTGCTGGAAGTCTAAGCCCCTCGCACACAAAACCTCCTTTACCCCCCTCCCTCCAACCTTTCCTAGGCCGACCTCTACCCCGTCTTCCCTCCACTACAGATTTATACACTGGAAGTCATTCTATTTTGTTCTATCTTCTCTACATGTCCAAACCACCTCAACGATCCCTCCTCAGCCCTCTGGATAATAGTTTTGGTAATCCCGAACCTCCTCCTAATTTCCAAACTACGAATTCTTTGCATTATATTCACACCACACATTGCCCTCGGACATGACATCTCCACTGCCTCCAGCCAGTGGTGAGCACAGTTCCGCTAATCCACTAATTAGCGGAACTAACTTTTTGTTTAGCGGATTATATTTATTTCTCATTGTTTTCTGTATGCAAAACTATAGTTATTCTCTATAAAATGTATTTTTTGTTACTATTTTTGGGTGTCTGGAAAGGATTAATTGGATTTACATTATTTCTTATGGGAAATATTGCTTTAGTTTTCGTCGAATTTGGTTTTCGTCAGACTCTCTGGAATGAATTAAAAACGAAAACCGAGGTTCCACTGTATTGGTATGTACATATGTGTGCACTTACCCCAATGGAAATAAGTAAGGACCCCAATGGAAATAAGTCACTCTGTCTGACTTTTTTGGGTTATCCTAGGTTCTCTACACATATGCTGCTATGTATGATAATGTATGTAAATGTATTTGTGTATACCTGAATAAACTTACTTACTTACTTACTTACCAGAAGCTGTGAATCGACCCCTGCAACCACAACTAGGTGAGTACACACACACAATGATGTAAAATCCGCCAAAGAACAGCAGGGGGCCAAGACAAGTGTATGATGAGAGCAACAGAGCAAGGGTGGACACACTAGCTAAGGTAGCCAGAAGGGCCCATATGGGTAGAGCAAAGCTCCTAGTTGTGGGTGATTTTAATCACAAGGAAATTGACTGGGAAAAACCTGGAGCCACATGGGGGACCAGAAATGGAGGTGGTACTGGAAAACCTCATGTATCAACATGTTAGGGACACTAACAGAGAGAGAGGAGATGATGATCCAGCAAGGCTAGACCTCATATTCACTTTTAGTAGTTTAGACATTAAGGACATCACACATGAAAGGCTCCTCAGGGTTAGTGATCAAGAGGTCCTCAGCTTCGAATACACTGTAGAGTTAAAAGTGGAGAGTGAAGCAGCATTGTCACTGTAAGCTCAGTGATAGTTCATAGGGTATAACCGTTTCTGCTCACGTGATCAACCGATGATCAACCGTTAGCCCAATGTCAAAGGTCAACCCTTTGAACGCTATGAGCCCTGCTCGGGGCAGTGCCTCAGTTACCATCCAGACACCGTGTAGAGTAGACATAGGCCTGCGACTCTTGAGATTCCACCCTGTCTATTTGACCTCAATACACCAATTTACCATCCCAATCTCGTCTGTTCATTACCCAATCTACGAAAGAACCTCCACGCAACAGCATGAGTAGGATGGGAAAAGTCAAACTACAAAAGAGGGGACCACATAAGGATGAGGAATTTCCTGCATGAGGTACAGTGGGAAAGAGAACTAGTGTGAAAAACAGTAAATGAAATGGAATAAGTGACCACAAAATGCAAGGAAGCAGAGGAGAGGTTCGTACCCAAGGAAAACAGAAACAATGGGAAAACCAGAACAAATCTTTAGTTCAGCCAAAAATGTAGATGCCAAAACTAAGTGCACCAGAGAAAAATAAGATTAGCCGAAGAGCCAGAAACGAATATGCATGGATTAGGAGGGAGGTCCAGTGGCAATACAAGAAAGACAAAGCATTGAAAGCCAAATCTGACCCAAAGCTGTTGTACAGCCACATCAGGAGGAAAACAAGTCAAGAACTAGGTAATCTGCCTGAAGAAGGAAGGAGGGGAGATGACAAGAAATGACTAAGAATGTGAAGAGCTCAACATAAGATTTAAGGAAGTATTTTCAGAGAAGACAGAAAGGATTCCATCAAACCGGAATGGTAGGGTACACCAACAAGTGCTGGACACACTACGCACAATTGAGGAAGAAGTGAAGAGGCTGCTAAGTGAGCTAGATACCTCAAGGGCGGTGGGACCAGATATCTCTCCGTGGATCCTGAGAGAGGGAGCAGAGGCACTGTGTGTGCCAATGACAACATTCCTCAACACATCTTTTGAAACAGGACAACTACCTGAGGTGTAGAAGATAGCAAATGTAGTCCCACTCTTTAAGAAAGGAGACAGACAGGTAGCATTAAACTACAGACCAGTGTCACTGACATGTATAGTATGCAAAGTCATGGAGAAGCTTAGAAGAGTGGTGGAGCTCCTAAAAAGGAATGAGCTCATACACGATAACCAGCTAATCTTCCTGAAGAAACACTACTTATATTATTATTATTATTACCTCCATGATAAGGTGACCCAGTGTCAGTGGAGGACCAAAAGGTAAGGGAGCTTAAACATTAAGGAGGCTTATGGAGTCAATGTGGCTGGGCAGAACTATGCTTTGGTCTATGTGAAAAATGTTTGAATGTTCTAGGCTGGTAAGTATAGATCCTACACTTGGAAGTGAAGTGAATATGATGCAGCTAGAGCCAATGATAGTGAAAATGGGTCACACTGTTTTGGTAATTAATGGATAATGCATAATTTCATCTATTAACTGTACTTTCTTTTATATATGAAACAGAAGAAATTCATGTCACAAAGACCCTCATCTTGCATTAAATATAGCCTCAGTTCATACATACAGTAATTAATCAAAGCAAACAGGTAGTCAGATGTGAGGTGTTATCCAAAAACTTAAAAACCTGTCTTGCTATGTTTGATCAATGAGAGAATTCCAATACTATTTTCACCTTGAGAGATACATACCTCTCAGTGATCCTTCAACCTCTGAGAAAATCTGAAGTCCCCTTTAGGAGCAGCTTGAAGTGCACATATCTCATTTGTTTGAAGAGTAAATTTCCTCTAATCTTTAGCTAGTTCAGTCATGCTTTTATTTCAACTATGTACAGTGGTACCCCGACTTACGATGGTCCCCAAACTCACCCTTTTATGTAAGTTTATTTTTTTAAATGCTTTTGTAAGTGTAATTTTGGGGGTCTAAAAGGACTAGTCTATTTTACATCATTCCTTATGGGGATAAATTCGTTTGGTAATGGCACTTGAACAGCATTCTGGAATGAAAAAATATCGTAAGTCGGGGTACCACTATTAGGAAAAAGTCAAAGGGCCATTTGTGGCCCTGTGCTGATGGATGGTGCATTAGCACACTGCTGTTTATGAATACTTTTAAGGGAAGTGTTAAACCCATAGAGGTCATACAGTGTCTGGGAGACAAAAGGTAATCAGGTTCGATCCAAGCAAGGGGATTTTTTATTATATTAAAAAACCTGTGATAAACCTGTCAAAGAAGGGAAGGGCAGCTCCAATTTCTTGACTCAAGTGCCCGTCACTACCATTTGGGTATCTCCCTCGAAACATTTTCTGCAGAATTTGACAGCATCTGTGAATTATTAACCAGTAATGCTACTGGGATGTCTGCCATTGTTTTTTGTAATGTCAATCATAGAAAATTAAAAAAATGTGAGATGACCTGACAATACACTGCTTTTCAAAGCCAAGAAATTTATTGTTCCATATTTGCTCTTTTTTTAACAGAGGTAGGGTGACCCAAAAGAAGGAAATGCATTTGCCATCATTCATTCAGTCTCTATCACGCTAGAAGTGCGCTAACATCACAGTTCAAATGATCCTCTGAATTGCAAGCATTAAACTTCCCACCTGCAGGACTCAAGTCCTGGAGGTGTTGCACTAATTATGTACTAATGACTTAAATTTATAGCACCTCCACCACACTCTATCAACTATTTTTTTTTTTACCTCAACAGCCATCTTCCATCTAGCCAGGGTAACCAAAAAAATAAAACATATTCACCACCATTCAGTTTGTCTTGCCAGAAGTGTACTGGCATCACAAGTCAGGGTACCCTCTGACTGCAACATCCCCACCTCTCCTTCAGAGTTTACGAATTCCCCTTTCCACCTCCAGAACTCAAGTCCAGATAACTAGGTTTCCTGAATCCCTTCATAATTATTGCCTTGCTCACACTCCAACAGCATGTCTACTAAAAAGCAATTGTCTCCATTCACTCCCATCTAATGCACACAAGTCTGCTGAATGCTCAAGCCCCTACACCTCAAAGCCTCCTTAACCCCCTCCTCCTTACAACTGTTCCTCCCACCCTCCACTCCAGAGGAATAAACCCTCTTTGTCATTCTATCCTACTCCATTCTCTCTACATGCCTAGACCACCTAAGGAATCCCTCAACCATCTTGAATTATACCCTAGCTGACCCCATATTAACTTTTAATTTCTACTCTCCAAATTTTCTGCATGATATTTACACCACACATTGTTCTGCAATATGGCATCTCCATTGCTTCCAGCCTCTTTCATGCTGTAATGTTCAAACCCATGTTGTTATGACTATACTCTAATACATTCCCATTTATCCTTCATAGCTAAATTTCTCTTTCCACAAATGCTATGACTCAACCCCTGCAACCACACATAGGTGAGTAAACCACTCACCTTTTTTCACCTTCATCTATTCTGTGGAATAGCTAATCTTTCACAGACCCATCTACTGACATGTCCACTCCTAAACATCTAAGTACATCCAACTAGGTTTGTATTAGTTGTATCATGTACTTGTAAAAATAAAGATTATTTTTTTTTTTTTTTTTATTAACACATCGGCCGATTCCCACCAAGGCAGGGTGGCCCGAAAAAGAAAAACTTTCATCATCATTCACTCCATCACTGTCTTGCCAGAAGGGTGCTTTACACTACAGTTATAAAACTGCAACATTAACACCCCTCCTTTAGAGTGCCGGCACTGTACTTCCCATCTCCAGAACTCATTATTATTAATATATCATTACTATCCCTAGGTAGTAGGTTGGTAGACAGCAACCACCCAGGGAGGTACTACCGTCCTGCCAAGTGATTGTAAAATGGAAACTTGTACATGTAATTGTTTTACATAATGGTAGGATTGCTGGTTTCTTTTTTCTGTCTCATAAACATGCAAGATTTCAGGTATGTCTTGCTACTTCTACTTACACTTAGGTCACACCACACATGCATGTACAAGCATATATATACCCACCCCTCTGGGTTTTCTTCAAATTTCTTACTAGTTCTTGTTCTTGTTTATTTCCTCTTATCTCCATGGGGAAGTGGAACAGAATTCTTCCTCCGTATGTCATGAGTGTCATAAGAGGTGACTAAAATGCTGGGAGCAAGGGGCTAGTAACCCCTTCTCCAGTATACATTAGTAAATTTAAAAAGAGAAACTTTTGTTTTTCTTTTTAGGTCACCCTGCCTTGGTAGGATATGGCTGGTTTGTTGAAACAAAAAAATCATTATTATCCATTTCCTTTGCCTAAATATTTTACATACCTTTTAATTTTAATGTAAGTGTTCTCCTATGCTTCCTGACAAACAAAAAATAGAGTGAAATAATGCAGGAGAATAAAGGTATGGTATTTCTATTTACTAAATGAACTACAAGTTGAAAAAATCACCAATTTTATAAGGTAATCCAAGCTTTCTAATTAATGCATAATTAAAAATATGTTAGGTTCAAAATAAACTACAAAGATTATTAATGCAAAAATATTAAACAGTTCAAAACATGTTCACGATTAAAAAGCAATTTTTCATATACAGTGGACCCCCGCCTAACGAGCAAAATTCATTCCAGAAGCCTGCTCAAGTGCCATTACCGAACGAATTTACTTCCTTAAGAAATAATGTCACGTAGGTTAGTCTATTTCAGACCCCCAAAAATACACTTCCACAAGCACTTACAATATTATACTTACATAATTGTACAATTTCCGGGGTGCTCGTTAGGCGGGGGTCCACTGTACTCTACATCCTTAAACTAATTACATGTGAAGTATATTACATTAATGGAGAAGGATTAACTTATAGGGGTCATACAGCTCCTGAAGAATAGGAGAAAATTAGGTTTGATCTAAGGAAGAGAAGTGCAGCTCCAATTCCTTGAATCATGGGTCCTTCACCAGTATCAAGGCACTTCCTTGAAAGGGCATGTGAAGTACAGCATATACTGGAGTCTTTATGTATTTTCTAATATACACAGCCAGTAGCTAATCTAGAAAACAGTGCACTTTAAAAACAATTAAGATTTAATATAATACTTCAAGTTTTAGAAGTGTGATTATATTGAAAAGGTAGACATTCAGGAACAGATACTCTAAATAATACAGTATTTCACATTATCTTTTAAGGTTTATGTATAACATGAAGGAGCCCAGGTCAGCCTGGAGCATGAGCTGCATGCAAATCCATGGCTCTAAAGAAACTTTACAACCTTGAAGCTTACAACCACAGATGTTACATTGCTTATGTAATCTTTGTAGGGTTCACAAGGTCTTGGTAACTAAAGTATTCTACAGAATTAATTGCTCCCACAATGGCATTATACATACTAATGCACACTGCTTTACCATGAGAATATAATCTTTCTTTAAAGTATATTTATGCACAGTTGTTGTCACTATATTGTCTTCACACAATACTCTTTAGTCAATAATGTATAGTATAACACAACCTATTGACTATATTACTTAACTATGGCAGTTAAGGTTATGTGAGTTAAAAATGCCCATTCCTATGATGATGGAAGATGTCCAACATAAATCTAGTGAAAGTGTTATTGAATGGCATTTGGTAAGATTCACTCAAACACATCCTGTGATACACAACTTAGTCAACTCACAAGTGACCATGTCTAACACTTATACATAAATCATTACCAAGAAACTTGCTGAAAAGAGTAAGCTAATAATCATGCTCTTGCATTCACAAAATACTATCAAACTAAAAATTAAGAACTGACCACAAATCTTAAAACTTTACTAAAAGTCAGCATTACCAGTTTTAATCTGAATTCCATTCCAAACTCAATAGTATGAGCTAAACTGAGCTGAACTAAATAGATAACTTATCTGAAAACTAATCTTAACACAACAGTAAAATACACTACTGTAGTTTGGTTCAGGGTCAGATTCAGATAAAAAAATCTTGTGCCAGGTGTAAATGATAATGGGAGCCTTTAACCCTTTCAGGGTTATTGACGTACTAGTACGGCTTACGCCCTGGGGTTATTGACGTACTAGTACGCCTAAATTCTAGTGCCCTCAAATCAAGCAGAAACAGGCTGTTAGGCCTAGATGTGACAGAATGGGTCTGTGCGGTCAGTGTGCGCAGTATAAAAAAATTCCTGCACCACACAGTGCATAATGAGGAAAAAAAACTCTGACCCTATTTTTTGGTTTAAAACAGCGACTTTGCAGTCTATTTTCGTATGGTATTTATTGATGTATTCTCGTTTTCTTGATCTCATTTGATAGAATGGAAGATATATTACAGAAATAGAGATGATTTTGATTAGTTTGACAATGACAAGTACCTTGAAATTGAGCTCAAAGTAGCGAAAATGTTCGATTTTTGACGATGTTCAAGAGTAAACAAATCACACCATGCGTCCAATACACATCAACTGGCGAGTCTAATATTCAAGCACAAGTGCTCTGATATTGTTTATACCATTTTTACAATGATGCAGTTGTATACATAACAGTAAATCTTCTATTTTTTTGTGAGAATAAAAATTCAAAATGATAAGCAAAAGTAATGTAAGAGGGGCCTGGAAACGTGAATAATGAACAGAGATGTTATTTTAGTGCCAGAAATGTCTGCCTTGTTTATTCTGGACCCTATTTTGAAATTGGCATCGTTTGAAATTTGTGTGAAATTGGCCAAATTGCCATTTTCTGACCACTATTTTGGGTAGTTGTAATTGGTAAAAATGCGGTTTCTTGTACTCAATCGATAGAAGAAATGGAGTTCTAGCGAAATAGCTATAATTTTAGTAGACTGAAATATTGGAATTTGCCGAAAATAGGGCTCAAAGTGGGCGAAATCGCCGATGCGTAAATGTCATTCCATACCGATAAATTCGCGAAAGCATAATTCCGTTAGTTTTCGATCAAATTTCATACTTTTTGTGGCGTTATGATCGGAAAAAGATTCTCTATCATTTCATACGAATTTTTTTTTTTTTTTTTTTAAATTCTTGGACCTTGAGAACGAGTTTCGGAGACCCCCCTTGGACCCTGAAAGGGATAAACAACTATTGGAGGATAGATAGGCTAGTGAGAGTATAGGCAACGGGGTTGAAGATTTATGGGGTAGGTTTAAGAATGTAGTGTTAGAGTGTTCAGCAGAAGTTTGTGGTTACAGGCGAGTGGGTGCGGGAGGGAAGAAGAGCGATTGGTGGAATGATGATGTAAAGAGAGTAGTAAGGGAGAAAAAGTTAGCATATGAGAGGTTTTTACAAAGTAGAAGTGATGCAAGGAGGGAAGAGTATATGGAGAGAAAAAGAGAGGTTAAGAGAGTGGTGAAGCAATGTAAAAAGAGAGGAAATGAGAGAATGGGTGAGATGTTATCAACAAATTTTGTTGAAAATAAGAAAAAGTTTTGGAGTAAGATTAATAAGTTGAGGAAGCCTAGGGATCAAATGGATTTGACAGTTAAAAATAGGAGAGGAGAGTTATTAAATGGAGAGTTAGAGGTATCGGGAAGATGGAGGGAATATTTTGAGGAATTGTTAAATGTTGATGAAGCTAGGGAAGCTGTGATTTTGTGTATAGGGCAAGGAGGAATAACATCTTGTAGGAGTGAGGAAGAGCCAGTTGTGAGTGTGGGGGAAGTTCGTGGGGCAGTGAGTAAAATGAAAGGGGTAAGGCAGCTGGGATTGATGGGATAAAGATAGAAATGTTAAAAGCAGGTGGAGATATAGTTTTGGAGTGGTTGGTGCTATTATTTAATAAATGTATGGAAGAGGGTAAGATACCTAGGGATTGGCAGAGAGCGTGCATAGTTCCTTTGTATAAGGCAAAGGGGACAAAAGAGAGTGCAAAAATTATAGGGGAATAAGTCTGTTGAGTATACCTGGTAAAGTGTATGGTAGAGTTATTATTGAAAGAATTAAGAGCAAGACGGAGAGTAGGATAGCAGATGAACAAGGAGGTTTTAGGAAAGGTAGGGGGTGTGTAGACCAAGTGTTTACAGTGAAACATATAGCTGAACAGTATTTAGATAAGGGTAAAGAGGTTTTTGTGGCATTTATGGATTTGAAAAAGGCGTATGACAGGGTGGATAGGGGGACAATGTGGCAGATGTTGCAGGTGTATGGAATAGGAGGTAGGTTACTGAAAGCAGTGAAGAGTTTATACGAGGATAGTGAGGCTCAGGTTAGAGCATGTAGGAGAGAGGGAGATTATTTCCCAGTAAAAGTAGGCCTTAGACAAGGATGTGTGATGTCACCATGGCTGTTCAATATACTTAAAGATGGGGTTGTAAGAGAAGTGAATGCGCAGGTGTTGGCAAGAGGTGTGGGGTTAAAAGATAAAGAATCTGACACAAAGTGGGAGTTGTCAAAGCTGCTTTTTGCTGATGACACTGTGCTTTTGGGAGATTCTGAAGAGAAGTTGAAGAGGTTGGTGGATGAGTTTAGTAGGGTATGTAAAAGAAGGAAATTGAAAGTGAATATAGGAAAGAGTAAGGTGATGAGGATAACAAAAAGATTAGGTGATGAAAGATTGGATATCAGATTGGAGGGAGAGAGTATGGAGGAGGTGAATGTATTCAGATATTTAGGAGTGGACGTGTCAGCAGATGGGTCTATGAAGGATGAGATGAATCATAGAATTGATGAGGGTAAAAGGGTAAGTGGTGCACTTAGGAGTCTGTGGAGACAAAAAACTTTGTCCGTGGAAGCAATGAGGGGGAATGTATGAGAGTACAGTTATACCAACACTCTTATATGAGTGTGAAGCATGGGTGGTGAATGTTGCAACAAGGAGAAGGCTGGAGGCAATGGAGATGTCATGTCTGAGATCAATGTGTGGTGTGAATATAATGCAGCGAATTCGTAGTGTGAAAATTAGGAGGAGGTGCGGGATTACCAAGACTATTATCCAGAGGGCTGAGGAGGGGTTGTTGAGGTGGTTTGGACATGTAGAGAGGATGAAGCAAAGTAGAATGACTTCAAGAGTGTATAAATCTGTAGTGGAGGGAAGGCGGGGTAGGGGTCGGCCTAGGAAAGGTTGGAGGGAGGGGTAAAGGAGGTTTTGTGTGCAAGGGGCTTGGACTTCCAGCAAGCATGCATGAGCGTATTTGACAGGAGTGAATGGAGACAAATGGTTTTTAATACTTGACGTGCAGTTGGAGTGGAAGCAAAGTAACATTTATGAAGGGATTCAGGGAAACCGGCAGGCCGGACTTGAGTCCTGGAGATGGGAAGTACAGTGCCTGCACTCTGAAGGAGGGATGTGAAATGTTGCAGTTATAAAACTGTAGTGTAAGCATACCTCTGGCAAGACACTGATGGAGTGAATGATGATGAATGTTTTTCTTTTTCGGGCCACCCTGCCTTGGTGGGAAACGACCTATGTGTTAATAAAAAAAAAATAACATTGAAGGGAGGGAGCATGGAAGAAGTGAATGTCTTCAGATATTTGGGAATAGATTTGTCAGCAGAGGGTTTATGAAGGACAAGGTCACCCATAGAACTGATGATTAAAAAAGGTGAGTGGAATGTTGAGGTATCTGTGGAGACAAAAATTGTTATCCATGGAGGCAAAGAAGGAAATGTACGAGAGTACAGTATAGTGGTACCAACACTCTTATATGGGTGTGAAGCTTGGGTTGTAAATGCTGCAGCGAGGAGGCGGCTGGAGGGAGTGGAGATGTCCTGTTTAAGGGCAATGTGTGGTGGAAATATTATGCAGAGAATTCTAAAGTGGAAATTAGGAGGTGTGGAGTTACTAAAAGTATTAGTCAGAGGGCTGAAGAGAGGTTGTTGAGGTGGTTTGGTCATTTAGAGAATGGAACAAAGTAGAATGACTTGGAAAGCATATAAATCTGTAGGGAAAGGATGGCAGGGTAGGGGTTGTTCTCGATAAGGTTGGAGGTAAGGGGTAAAGGGGGTTTTGTGGGCGAGGGGCTTGGATTTCCAGCAAGTGTGTGTGAGCGTGTTAGAGTGAATGGAGACAATTGGTTTTTGGGACCTAACAAGCTGTTGGAGTGTGAACAGGGTAATATTTTGTGAAGGGATTCAGGGGAAACCAGTTAGCCAGACTTGAATCCTGGAAATGGGAAGTACAATGGGTGCACTTTAAAGGAGGGGTTTGGGATATTGGCAGTTTGGAGTGACTATCTAACTGTCGTATCTGGGTGCCTCTGCAAAGACAGTGATTATGTATGAGTGGTGGTTAAAGTGTTGAATGATAATGAAAGTTTTTTCTTACTTTTTGTGTTTTTCTTTCTTTTGGGTCACCCTGCCTCGGTGGGAAATGGCTGACGTGTTAAAAACTGTAGAAAATTATTCCTTTCGTATGCCTTCACTCAGAACATCATTCCTTCTAAAAATGGTGTGTTACATGAGAATGGGAGTGTTGCTCTTTATTTATTCTACTGTACCAATGTGGAAACAACTTGTACACAAAGTAAGGTGTTTGTATTATGGCATAAGCTTCACGAACATGGAAATGAACATGTATCAACCATAACCAGATGCGTTCATCTGCTTGTTTACAGATTCTGCATCTCTGTTCTCTCTCATTTACTCATTCTCTCTCGTTTATTCGTTTTATCTCGTTTACTCACCTCTGACCATACATTAGACTACAAATATTTAAGGTAAGTAATGAGTGTACTCTAGTATATGAATTTTATCGCTCTAGGGCACTTTAAATGTATACAGTAGACCCTTGGTTTTCGTACAGCTCCCAACTCGAACAATTATGTAAGTGTATTTTTGTAAGTGCTTTTGTAAGTGTATTTTTTTGGATCTGAAATTACTAATCTAATTTACATTCACCCTTATGGGAACAAATTTGTTCGGTAACAGCACTCGAACAGCATTCTGGAAAGAATTATCGACAAAAACCGAGGGTCCACTGTATTATGTGTAGGTGGGGTGGCTATACCTATCACACTTGATTACCATACCTACCACACCTGACCTCTTACAATAAATACTACTCACCTCACCCTACATTAAGACTACAAATATTTTAAGGTAAGTAATGAGTGTCCTGTGTATGTATTTTACTTTTTATTGTTTTTAATGCCTAGTTCTATTACTAACTGATTATACGTCAGTGTAAACTTGTTATCTGGCATTTATAAGCATTTATAAGTAGAAAAAAATGATGTTCTGCTTTCTGGCAGTAGCCTGGAACCTAACCTGTCGTATAAGTGGGGCCCTACTGTACATTAAAATCATTATTTGGCATTGTTACAAAGAAGGAGTAGCTACGCCAGGTGAGGGAGTAGCTAAGAGTGTCTCACTAGTGCTGACGCATTAACATAATACAGTGGGCCCTCGGTTTTTGTTCACCTCCAAACTTGAACATTTATGTAAGTGTATTTTTGTAAGAGCTTTTGTAAGTGTATTTTTGGGGGTCTGAAACGACTAATCTAATTTACATTTGTTCTTATTGGAACAAATTCGTTCGGTAACGGCACTCGAACAGCATTCTGGAAAGAATTTTCAACGAAAACCGAGGGTCCACCGTAATAATAATCACTCTGGGGCATTTTAAATGTCATATATTACGTTACAGCCTCTCCTCACTTTGTGACGTATGTACTTGTTTACCGACCACTCAAACTTACGACCAGCTCTCCGACCAGTATGCAAACCTAAGTACAGTGGTACACCGACTTACGATATTTTTTCATTCCAGAATGCTGTTCAAGTGCCATTACCAAACGAATTTATCTCCATAAGAAATGATGTAAAATAGACTAGTCCTTTTAGACCCCCAAAATTACACTTACAAAAGCATTTAAAAAAATCAACTTACATAAAAGGGTGTGTTTGGGGACCATCGTAAGTCGGGGTACCACTGTATAATGTATATTAGAGCTAATTTCCTCTATTTTGTTTATTACAGTATACAGTACACTACTGTATAAATATTTAAAAATATACTAAAAATGTTATATATGGTACAAATGTGACATTAAAAAAATATCTAAAGATGGTTGACACAAACCCACTACCAATACAGTATGCTCCTCGCTTAATGACCAATTTGCTTACTGACCTACTCTTAGGAATGGAACCCCGTCAAGTGAGGAGAGGCTGTATTATAGACATTTTCATTAATCCATCTATGACATGGGCCAGTGCATGTTACTGTGAACCTGGGTATGTTGCTGTACTGCATTAATGTGAAGATAATTTGTTTATTGTCACTAATCATTTCCAGGTGGAAGTCCAATAGTACATGTTCAACTGCCTGAATAATACGTGTCCATCTGAGTCGATCTGACTGCGTCTATTAACCCTTACAGGATCGGTGCCGTACATGTACGGCTTGAGAGCCAGGGCTGGTGCCGTACTTATATGCCAAAGTTCTAGCGCCTTCAAATCGAGTGGGAGAAAGCTGGTAGACCTACATGTGAGAGAATGGGTCTGCGTGGTGAGTGTGCGCAGTATAAAAAAATCCTGCAGCACGCAGTGCATAATGAGATAAAAAAAACTCTTGACTGTGTCTTTGGTTTAAAACAGCGACTTTGTGGTGTATTTACATATGGTATTTATGGTTGTATTCTCATTTTCTTGGTCTCATTTGATAGAATGGAAGATATATTACAGAAATAGAGATGATTTTGATTGGTTTCATGATGAAAAGTACCTTGAAATCGAGCTAAAAGTAGTGGAAATGTTTGATTTTTGCCAACGTGTCCAACTGGCCAGTCTAAAACGCAGTCACGAATGGGTTGACATTATTTCTACAATTATTATAATAATGCAGTAGTCTGCATCACAGTAAATCTTCTATTTTTTGTGAGAATAAAAATTCAAAATGGAAAGCAAGAGTAATATAAGAGGGGCCTGGAGATGTGACTAATGAACAGAGAGAATGTTATTTTAGTGCCAGGAATGTCTGCCTTGCTTATTCTGGACCCTATTTTGAAATTGGCATCTTTTGAAATTTGTGTGAAATTGGCCAAATTGCCAATTTCTGACCACTTTATTGGGTAGTTGAATTCAATAAATGGGCGGTTTCTTGTACTCAATCGATAGAACAAATGGAATTCTAGCAAAATAGCTATGATTTTACTCGATTGGAACACTGGAATTAGCTGAAAATAGGGCTCAAAATGGGTGAAATCGCAGATGCATAAATATCGTCGAGACCGCTTATTTTGCGAGAGCATAAGTTCGTAAGTTTTCCATCAAATTTCATACTTTTGGTGTCATTACCATCGGGAAAAGATTCTCTATCATTTCATATGATTTTTTTTTTTTTTTGAAAATTTTTCGACCCTGAGAGCGAGTCCAGGATCAGGGGTCTCAACCCTGAAAGGGTTAAGTGTCCATACAAAACACTGTTTACAGAATATGTGAGCTCTGCATCTTTCTGTATTCTGGTAATTTTTACATTCATTATACTCTCAAATCGTTGTTTTAGGCCTAGCTCTATTTCGCACTTAATATATACGATGAAGATAAATTCAAAGCTAGCAGAGGCTGGTTTCAAAGGTTTAAGGAAAGAAGCCAACTTCACAATATCAAAGTGCAGCTTGAAGCAGCAAACACAGACACTGTAGCTGCAGAAAATCATCCACATGAGCTACCTGGGATAATCGAATGTGGTGGATATACCAAACAACATACAGTGGACCCCCGAGTTTCGTAAAAACTTCACTCCTGAAGTCTGCTCAAGTGCCATTACCGAACGAATTTACCCCCTTAAGGAAAAATGTCACGTAGGTTAGTCTATTTCAGACCCCCAAAAATACTTTTCCACAAGCACTTACAATATTATACTTACATAAATGTACGATTTCCGGGGTTTACGAAACTCGGGGGTCCACTGTATTTTTAATGTGAATGAAACTGCATTATTTTGGAAGAAGTTGCTCTTTAAGACATTTATTGCTAAAGAAGTGAAGTCAATGCCTGGCTTCAAAGCTGCAAAAAACAAACAAACAAACAACTTTTGTTTCTTTCTGTAGTATAAGAAAAAATATAGTTTTACGTGTAATAAAATATCGTTAAGCACAAATAATTAAGACAAGCTAACACTCTTACTAGGTGCTAATGCTATGGGCTAATACAGTGGACCCCCGGTGTTCGTCCTGCTTGAAACTCGCCCTTTTATGTAAGTGTATTTTGTTAAATGCTTTTATAAGTGTATTTTTGGGGGTCTAAAAGTACTAGTCTACTTTACATTATTCCTTATGGGAATAAATTTGTTTGGTAATGGCACTTGAACAGCATTCTGGAACGAAAAAATAACGAAAACCGGGGGTCCACTGTACTACTCACCACTTGCTATAAGCTAAAGATGAAAATATTTTAAGGTAAGTAATGAGTGTACTGTACATGCATTTTACTTTATTGTTTCTTAGGCCTAGTTCTATTGTTCACATAATATATGATAGTGTAAACATGTTATCAGGCATCTATATGCATTTAAAAGTGAAAACAAAGGTGATTCGCTTTATGGTGATTTTCGCTTTACTGCAGTAGCCTGTAACCTTACCCGCCATATAATCGGGGCCCTCCTGTTTAGGGGCAAATTCATACAAAATTTCATTCATCTAAAAATAATACATACTGTATGAAAATATTTGTGAGGCCAATGGTGAGTTCAGATCCTGGTCTGAGTTGAATGATAATTTATTCCTTAAAATGTTCAATATTAGCTGGGTTATGAGTTAGGTGGGTTTATTTTGTGGAAATAGTAAGAAACAATCTAACCTAAGGAAATCTACATTAACCTAACCTAAAATAACCTAACATAAATTACCCTTAGCCAATCAGCAGTAGATATTGGCATGGCACATCTTTGTTTAGTTCTATGTGTCTTTGTTTATGCAGCTACAATTAGACAGATGCCCTACATTACTCAATACCAACAGTTCATTGGCTCTGACATGCTGCATGTGCCAAAATAAATGTATTTTTTTACTAATGTCTCCCAAAATTAAAACTTGCACAATAAATAACAGGGTATACGTAACATGGTTGTATTTGACAATAATATAATGAGTGAGTTCTAACCAGGACCTAAACTCCATGGAAATAAATGGTATAAAATACCGACACAATGGAAAAATAAACACATAAGCAGTATAATGTGATCCTTATTGACACGTTTCGCCCACGCAGTGGCTTTATCAGTCACAGACAGATCTACCTGGAAAATGAGTAACATGAATATATACGTATAGGGTATAGTCAGGTGGAGAATGCAGCTTTCTCCACCTGACCCAGCATTCTCCACCTGACTATACCCTATATATATTCATGTTACTCATTTTCCAGGTAGATCTGTCTGTGACTCGATAAAGCCCACTGCGTGGGCGAAACGTTGTCAATAAAGGATCACATTATACTGCTTATGTGTTTATTTTTCCACCTAAACTCCATATTGACCTCAGGTGGTATATCATAAGCATCATTTTGTGTGACTACAACTAGATCAGAGTCTTATACAGTGGACCCTCGGTTAACGAAAAAAATTCATTGCAGAAGCCTGCTCAAGTGCCATTACCGAACGAATTTACGTCCTTAAGAAATAATGTCATGTAGGTTAGTCTATTTCAGACCCCCAAAACTACACTTCCACAAGAACTTACAAAATTATACTTACATAATTGCACGATTTCCGGGGTATTCGTTAACCGAGGGTCCACTGTAATTGAGACCAATCTGTAGAACCAATGTTGCTATGCTGATCATTATGTTAAAATAATATAAAATACAATAAAAAATTTATACATTTTCACTCATACATAAGTGTATTGCATACAAAGTACTGTACACTTTTACAACACACAAGTTATATTACTTGTAATATACTGTGTAACTGTGCAAAAACTAACTAATTAATATATATTATATACTGTACAGTATATATTTTAAAATATCACAGCTGCTAATTTTTGCTTGTGAGTCAGCAACACCTTTTGCTTATCTTCTTGTCATGAAGAGAGATGGCTGAATCTTGCAGCGTAGACATAACGTCTCTATGTCCTAGTGCAAAATCTTCAACAATACATCTGAACAACTCTTCAACATTGTCTCCTGTCTTGCTGGATGTTTCAAATACCATTGCACCAACCTATTAAAAAAATTGGGTCACAAACATTTAGCAATACAGTACACCAAATCTGAATGTACACCTGAATAGGTACACCTATTCCTGTAATTGCTGTATTAGTGTATTCACAAAGTTGTATTTTAGCTACCAATTCTTAGTGTACTCAAAATTGTATTTCACCTACCATTTCATACCATACTCATAAAATGATATTTCATTTTCAATTACTGTACTCACAACATCTTGACTCCCACACTAGGTTTATTGTTTATTAATTTTTTAATTCCTTCAGAATCATAATACAGGTATTTTGCAAAACAAGAACAAAGTATTTTTACATCTGAAGAGAGAAACCAATAATGACTTTTAGAATTTAAATTTCAATAAAATACATTTAGATATACTACAAGGATAAATTTATACAAATTAGCAAGATTGAAGTAAACAATTGTATCACATTTTTTTTTAACACACTGGCTGTCTCCCACCGAGGCAGGGTGATTCATAAAAGAAACACTTTTACCATCATTCACACTATCACTGTATTGCCAAAGGCACACAGATATGACAGTTCAGATGTTCCTCCAAACAGCAATGATGGGTAGTTATAAATATTTTCAGATAGTGTTATATGTCCCTTTCACCATAAAGTAAGTTCAGTTGTTAATTTTTTTAATTTGACAGAATTTTGATACAGTGGACCCTCGGTTTTCGTTGAAAATTCTTTCCAGAATGCTGTTTGAGTGCCGTTACCGAACAAATTTGTTCCCATAAGGACAAATGTAAATTAGATTAGTCATTTCAGACCCCCAAAAGTACACTTACAAAAGCACTTACGAAAATACACTTACATAATTGTTCGAGTTTGGAGGTGAACGAAAACCGAGGGTCCACTGTACATTAATAATAAGGCAGGGAATCTTACCTCCTCAGCATAATCAGAAATGTCATGGTAGTCAACCTGTCGTGCCTGAGATTTGTCCATCACCAGGTCAAGTTTTGTGCCACAAAGAAAAATTCTACAATCTTCTTCATGTTTTTGTACTTCTGATACCCAAAATTTGGCCCGGTTAGAACTGGTTAGGGAGAAATCATAAAAGAAATCCTTGGAATGAAAAATAATGTAATTAAGACATGACTATGTACTCATACAGAAAAGACATTCATCTGTACATCAAACAACACAATATTAAACAGTATACTGAAGAACTGTATTTACATAAATGTGGCCTATTTGTAGCATCAAAGCTTACCTTCTCATCGCTATTGTTCATAACTATACTTCTGCTGTGTCCCTGAATACAATACAACTCTTTCTTGCACATATCGCAGCTCCAAATGCTGCCCTTTAAATACAACACAAAATATGCTATTTTCATTCAGTCACAGCTCCAAATGCTGACAAATTTTAAAATAAAAATAGAAAATATTAGTAACTAAGAAATTTTATGACTAGTCAAACCATACACATTGCATAAAAATCAACTGAAAGGTATTGCATGTACTCACGTATATGTAAAAATGTCAATGCAATAAGAAAAGCAAAGTGGGAGGCACATAGGTAACTAGGTGGGCTAAATTAAATTTCTTATTTAATTTGTTTATTAAGTGCACTGATTCTTTTATATGTGGTTGTTTGGAGCATATACTATAGTGAGTTCACATTTTGAAACTTATAAAGAAATGTGAATTTTATTTTACACTTCTAAGAATTGGTATTTTTTCAAAGTTAGTTTTGGATCCAATACATTACATATTATTATTATTATAATCAAAATTAAGCGCTAAACCCACCAGGGTCATACAGCGCTGTGGATCCAATACAGTAAAATGAAGTATTGCACAGTATAAACATAGGCACAATTGGACGTTTCATCAAAATATCTAATAAATTGTAAATTTTCAAACCACAACACTCTTATAACTTCATCCAATCCTACCTCAGCAACAGACTACTATACCTGAAGGTTGCCTGAAGGCAATAAGTACTTGTGATCCTCTGGGCAGTGTTCCTTTCTATTACTTTTACAAGAACAACAAAACAACAACAACAACAAATACTACTGCTACTATAACTAACACGGTAATTACTACAGTACTAGTTATTTATTTGCAAAAAAATACAGTACAGTAATAGTTATGCTTATAAGGATAATGTATAAACAGGTCTAGATGTAGATGCTGTAAAACCCACATTACACAGCATTTTGGGTGGGTCTAGAAAAGTAGTGTACATAAAAATATTAAGGATAATTCTTTACAAGGAGATACTGGTACATAAGAAAGTTTTATTCTACGTATATGTAATACTTACAAATCAATAATATGATTGGCTGGTAGGTGAGCTATAAAAAAGAAGGAATTATATTTTGAATGACGACAATAAAAAATATGATAACAGTAATGTAATACATTAATATTCATAATACTGTACCATAATAACAAAAACTATGTGACACAATTCATTTTCATTAAGATAATCAGGGGAGAAATCACTAGTTTTCTATTCAGGAGTATGAAAGGAAGAGAGAGGTGGGGATGAAAGGGAGAGAAAGAGGGTGGGGATGAAAGGGAGAGAAAGAGGGTGGGGATGAAAGGGAGAGAGAAGTGTGGGGATGAAAGGAAGAGTGGGAGGGCTAGTAAGCCCACACCTCAAGTTCAAATCCTTATCACACCAACGAATTGCTCCATAATATATAATACAAAATATTTTGCATTATAAGAGAATGGAAGGAGCAAGAAAGATGAGAGAAAAGAAGAAGTGAAAGAAGGAAATTCTCTGCACAATATTTATACCATATATTACTCTCCAACATGACATCTCCATTACATCTAGCCTACTCACTGCAATATCTAAATTATTACATTAATTGGGGAGCACTAAACCCATAGTCATACAGCACCTATGAGAATGGGAGGCATTCAGGTTTGATTAAAGGAAGGAAAGCACAGGTCCAATTCGTTAGATTAAGTGTCCCTCACCATCATCAAGGAACTTCCCTTGGAAGGTGCAACACCTAAAGCCCATGCATCACATCCATATAAAAGAACTGGTACCACTATACAGTGGTCCCTCGGTTTTCGACGAAAATTCGTTCCAAAATGCTGCTCAAGTGCCATTACCGAATGAATTTACTTCCTTAAGAAATAATGTCACGTAGGTTAGTCTATTTCAGACCCCCAAAAATACACTTGCAACAGCACTTACGAAAATACACTTACATAAATGTTCAAGTTTGGAGATGCATGAAAACCGAGGGACCACTGTACTTTGGTACCTTTGCCTCTATAGATGAACTTTTTTTCATAGATGCCTTAAGACACTACTTTTTTTCTCTCATATATTCTATGATTCACCTTATCCTTCATAGACCCATCTGCCATGTCCACCCCCAATATTTCAATTCACTTTGTCTATATTCCCTCCAATCTGCTGTAAATATGCAAAAATTTTGTTTTTGAATATTAGATGTACTCACCAAGTTGTGGTTGCAGGGCTCGAGTCACAGCTCCTGGCCCCGCCTCTGCACTGGCTGCTACTCGGTCACTCTACCCGCTCCATGAGCTTTATCATACCACTCCTTAAAGCTATGTATGGATCCTGCCTCCACTACATCACTTCCCAGACTATTCCACTTCCTGACAACTCTGTGACTGAAGAAATACTTCCTAACATCCCTGTGGTTCATCTGAGTCTTCAACTTCCAACTGTGACCCCTTGTTGCTGTGTCCCACCTCTGGAACATAGTGTCTCTGTCCACCTTGTCGATTCCTCTCAGTATTTTATAAGTCGTTATCATATCCCCTCTATCTCTCCTGTCTTCCAGTGTTGTCACCTAATTAGTAATAATTTGCTTATTGCAATTTTCCCTAGCAATAAGGGATATACAGTGGACCCCCGAGTTACGAGCACCTTGGAAATCGTACAATTATGTAAGTATAATATTGTAAGTGCTTTTGTAAGTGTATTTTTGGGGGTCTGAAATGGACTAACCTACTTGACATTATTCCTTAAGGGAGAAAATTCGTTCGGTAATGGCACTTGAGCAGGCTTCTGGAATGAATTATGCTCGTTACTCAGGGGTCCACTGGTGGTCTGGTGGCTAAAGCTCTCGCTTCCCACGGCGAGGGCCTGGGTTCGATTCCCAGCCAGGGCAGAAACATTGGGCGTGTTTCTTTACACCTGTTGTCTATGTTCCCCATCAGTAAAATGGGTACCTGGGTGTTAGTCGACTGGTGTGAGTCGCATCCTAGGACACTGACCTAATCTGCCCGAAATGCTCAGCATAACAAGGGACTTTCTATATAGTAGTATGTCACTGATGTCAGCTAGGCCTGTATACCATGTACATGTACTTGTAGTAAATAAAGATATTATTATTATAACAATTCTGCAACAGAACAAGATGTTCCTCACTAAACAATGTACAGTGGTACCTCGACTTACGATGGTCCCCAAACTCACCCTTTTATGTAAGTTTATTTTTTTAAATGCTTTTGTAAGTGTAATTTTGGGGGTCTAAAAGGACTAGTCTATTTTACAACATTTCTTAAGGAGATAAATTCGTTTGGTAATGGCACTTGAACAGCATTCTGGAATGAAAAAATATCGTAAGTCGAGGTACCACTGTATGTACTGTAATGGCTCCTTTGGTACCAACTTCCAATAAGAAAAAATCCACATTTCCTGACCAATTTTTTACCAAAACATAAACCCATTATACATATACAGTACCAACTGCATTTGATAAAAAAAGTGAAAATACCTGTATATTCTTCCATCCCTTTGCTCACTCCTCTCTCCTCCATATTCTCATTTGTTTGTAACCCAACTCTTTGCCTAGCCTAACTTCCTCCTACTATGAATATTCTCAACATTAACACCCAACTCCACTACACATACAAATACATTAACTACTTATTTCCAAAAATATTTCACACAATTGATACAATTTTATGGAAAGCATACAGGAAGGTAAGTGTTATTTTAACTTACACTATATTTGCAGGGGATGGCATTTATTATCATGTTAACTCCTTGTTTAACCCTTAAACGGTCCAAACGTATACTATATACGTTAGTACTGCTACTGCCCCGAATATTTTGAAAAAAAAAAAAATATATATATAGAAATAAAGAGCACATTTTTTTAAGTGTTATAGGATAAAAAAATTTTTGGGTGAGTACTTACCGAGATATGAGGCAGAGAAGTTGGCTCTGGATGCTCACCTGACAGCAACAGGAGTCCTGCCGCTTTTGCAGAATCGTTGCCGATATACCTTTTTTTCTCTTTTTTTATTATTTTTATATAATTTTTATGTTCTGATAATTACAATTTATAGTAGTTCTTGTGATTTCATAGCCAATCTTTGTTCTGACACTAATATTAGGTACTGAAATTGTACTCAAATAATAATAATAATGACAATGCATAAAAATAATAATAATAATGATAGTGCATAATAATAATACATAATAATAATAATAATAATAATAATAATAATAATAATAATAATAAAAATAATAATAATAGTGAATAATAATAATAATAATAATAATAATAATACATAATAATAAAGTTTCCCTGAAGCATTATGTAAGATTTGTGTCGCTGCCTTATCTCATCTGATCTCCACTAATGATGACTGGTGACATTTGATGGGGGAGTGAGGGTAGTCTTATCTTTTCTAATCAGTCCAGTGATGACATTTGATGAGATTATACTGCTTCCCTTTATGTGTTACTCAAGCCTGTCTGTCTGTCTGTGTGTCTGTCTTTCTGTCTGCTTGTCTCAGAGAGTAGCTCATAAACCAACTGGTATTACGCAGATCACAAGCACATTACATCACTTTGTCTTGATTTTTTTAGTTACCCTAGGTAATTTACACTATGCATAATTGTCTTTACGTATGTGTTCCTGTGAGATAGAGACAGATAGAGACAGAGACAGATAGATACAGTCAGACAGACAGAGATAGACAGCCAATCAGGCATCCAGCTGACCAGCCAGCTGGCCAACCAGCTGCTTGCCAGCCAGGTGGCCAGGCAGGCAGGCAGCCAGCTGGCCTGCCAGCCTGCCGACATCACTTTCCACTTCAAAGGGGAGTGTTAATATGACATGACATCAGTGAATCCTTGGTGTTTGCCGCAGTGTTTGCTCTAGCTGGTGCTCAATTTAACTGGTGCTCCCACAAGGTACTAAGTGGTCCCAGATTTTTTTAATATAGCGCACACCGAGTGTTAAGACCCATTCTATGCTGACCAGGCATCTCAGACCAATCGTGCCAAATTTGGAGGCATGAAAAATAAAACGTATATATACGTTTGGGGCAGTAGCAGTACTAACGTATATATATGTTTGGACCGTTTAAGAGTTAAAGAGCATGAAAATATATCTATATTTCCAGAAGGATCTGATTTTAAGGTAATAAGAAAAAATGTAAGAATTATTTTTCCTTCAACCCATATTTTATTATAACATGGAAGTACTGTATATGAGAAAATTGGTTTTATTTAGTATGTATTAGTTTTGTAACATTTTTCCAGAATACATGTTACTACAGTGGTACCTCAACATACGAGCAGCTCCCAACTCGAACAATTATGTAAGTGTATTTCTGTAAGTGCTTTTGTAAGTGTATTTTTGGGGGTCTGAAACGGATTAATCTAATTTACATTATTCCTTATGGGAACGTATTCGTACGGTATCGGCACTCGAAGAGCCTTCTGAAATGAATTAATCTCGTAACTTGAGGTACCACTGTACAGTGGACCCCCGAGTTTCGTAAACTCCGGAAATCGTACATTTATGTAAGTATAATATTGTAAGTGCTTATGGAAAAGTATTTTTGGGGGTCTGAAATAGACTAACCTACGTGACATTTTTTCTTAAGGGGGTAAATTGCTCGTAATGGCACTTGAGCAGACTTCAGGAGTGAAGTTTTTACGAAACTCGGGGGTCCACTGTACAGTGGACCCCCGGAAATCGAACGCCTCCCAACTCAACCTATTATGTAAGTTTATTATTGTAAGTGCTTTTGTAAGTGTATTTTCGGGGGTCTGTAATGGACTAATCTAATTTACATTATTCCTTATGGGAATAAATTCGTTCGATAACAGCACTTGAACAGCATTCTGAAACGAAGAATGTTCAATTTCCGGGGGTCCACTGTACAGTGGACCCCCGAGTTTCGTAAAAACTTCACTCCTGAAGTCTGCTCAAGTGCCATTACCGAACGAATTTACTACCTTAAGGAAAAATTTCACATAGGTTAGTCTATTTCAGACCCCCAAAAATACACTTCCACAAGAACTTACAAAATTATACTTACATAATTGCACGATTTCCGGGGTATTCGTTAACCGAGGGTCCACTGTATATGGAAGATTACTGTAGCTCAAGTCAGATATACCTAGGAGGTGACTACCCTAATAATTTGCCCATGTGACCCCTATTTTTATAAATTGTCTCTTGTTAATTTTTCAGTATACACGTACTACAGTGTCTCAAATTATTTTTTTTATTAACATAATACACTCTCAGCAATAATACAGCCTCTCCTCACTTACCGACGTACTCGTTTACCAACAACACAGTTACGACGGGCTCTCCGACGAGTAAAAAAAAAAATTGTATGACGTATGAGAACTTGGGTCACGCATCTCAATCTCCTTCTTCTTACAGCCACTCAGTACACTAGCTTTTAAAGTCTCCAAGACTACATATTTGTACAAATCTGAACTTGATTGTGTACCCCATAGTACAAGATACAAGTGCAGCAGCACTTCTATAGGTTTCGTAGCTGACATTTAACCCTTAAACTGTCCACACATAGATATACGTTCACGTGCGTACTGCCCCGAACGTAGTTCTAAGTTTTATTTTTCATTCCTTCAAATTTAGTGCGATAGGCCTGAGTCGCCTAGACATGAGAGAATGGGTCTGCGCCCTCAGTGTGCGCAGTATTAAAAAAATCCTGGACCACTTAGTACCTTGTGGGAGCACCAGTTCGATTGAGTGCCAGCTAGAGCAAATACTGTGACAAACACCAGGGATTCACTCATGCCATGTCGCATTAACACTCCCCTTATAAGAGGAAAGTAAAAATAGGTTAGATAAATACATGAGTGGCTCTGGGTGGGTGTGAGTTGGACCTGACTAGCTTGTGCTACTAGGTCTGATGCCATGCTCCTTCCTGCAGAGGATGTGACCTGACTAGGTGGGTCATTGGTCTAAGCTGGGGGGTGACATGGACCTGCCTTGCATGGGCCAGTAGGCCTGCTGCATTGTTCCTTCTTTCTTATGTTCTTATGTATTCGGCAGGCTGGCTGGCTTTGGCTGTCTCTCTATCTGTCTATAACTCTGTCTATATCTTTGTCTGTCTATATCTATATGTCCTATCTCTCTCTCTCTCTCTCACATGTACACATAAGTACAGTTATTATACATAGTGTAAATTACCTAGGATAACCCAAAAATTCCAGGCAAAGTGTTATACAATGCTTGTAGATATAAGGCATAATAAGCATGACTGGCAAGTAATACACATCGTCACTTCTGCATCGTGTATAATACCTGTTGGCTTACGAGCCGCACTCTGAGACTGAGACAAGCAGACGGAAAGACACACACACACACAGGCAGACAGAAAGACAGATAAGTAGAGTTAGACTGAAATAAGCAGACAGAAATAAACAGACAGATAGCCAGATAGACAGAGACAGATAGACAGAGACAGATAGACAGACAGGCAGACAGATAGACATTGAAAAAGGGAGGGTTCCCTCCAGCACTGCTGACATTTATCAAATGTCACTGGGCTGTCAAGAGTTATCTGACACTTGTCAACACACCATTCTTCAAGGAGTTTCATATACTCCAGGCACACAGGCAGACAGAAAGACAGATAAGCAGAGCTAGACAGACACAGACAGAGATACAGACAGATACAAACAGATTCAGACAGACAGATAGACAGACAGATAGACAGACAGATAGACAGACAGATAGACAGACAGATAGACAGACAGATAGATAGATAGATAGATAGACAGACAGACACAGATAGATAGACAGATAGATAGATACAGAGTGAAAGAGCGAGGGTTCCCTGCACACATTCATTCATCAATGTCACTGCCTTATCAGTAGTTATCTGGCAATTGTCATAACACCATTCTTCAAGGAGTTTCATATATACTCCTGGATGTCTAAAACATTGCTGGGACCTATAAATACTTCGTATATATTTATAGACAATAGTAAATGACCAAGGTATGCGAAAATGTTCACCTGTTGGTGTGATTGTGACTATTTGAGTACTATTTCAGTACATAATATTAGTGTTAGAACAAAGATTGGCTATGAAATCACAGGAACTATTGTAAATTGTAATTATCAGAACATAAAAATTATATAAATTAAAATGAAAACTAGAAAAAAAAGTATATCGGCAATACTTCTGCAAGCGGCAGGACTTGATGTTGCCGTCAGGTGAGCATCCAGCACAAAATTGGCAGGCTTATATCTATGTAAGTACTGGCCCTAAACATTTTTTTTAGCCTATCCTGTTTATAAAAATGCGCTCTTCATTTAAAAAAAATGATTTTTTTTTTTCAAAATATTCGGTGCAGTACGCAGGTGAACGTATATCTACGTGTGGACAGTATAAGGGTTAAAGCACTCAAGAGTGATTGTTATTATTACAAGAAATAAATCTTTATCTTTATTAATAATTATTATTATTATTATCATCATCAGCATACTGTATGTACCTTGTTCACTGAGTTTAATCATTTCTTAATTAAGCTACCACGAGAGACAGAATGTAAACACATAGATGAACACACCAGCTGATCCCTTTACTGTGAACTTCTTTTGTACTTCTTTCATTTTCCTCTTGTTGTTTTTTCTCTTCCAAGTGCTGCTGCACTTATAACTCTATCTTGTACTATGGGGTGCCCAATAGATGTGCAGCAGCACTTGGAAGAGGAAAATGGAAGAGGTACAAAAGAAGTACACAGTCAAGGGATCAGCTGGTGTTCGTCTGTGTGTTGACATTTTCTGTCTCTCTCGTGGCAGCTTAAGAAATTATTATACTCAGTGAACAAGAAATGTCGATGGTGATAATAATAATAATAATAATAAATATAATTAATATTCACTCTGGGGCCCTGTAAATGTCATACGTATTTCGTATAGGTTTGGTAGCTGACATCTAAAGCACTCCAGAGCGATTGTTATTAATATTATTATTATTATTATTATTATTATTATTATTATTATTACATTCTCTGTGTCTCTCATGCCTGCTTAATAAATGATTAAACTCAGTGAACAAGGTATGTGGATGGTAATAATATAATAATAATAATAATACATAATAATAATAATAATAAAAACTGGAGGGTGTGCTGGGCTGGGGCTATACGAGAGAGAGGGAGAAGGTGCCAGCAGTCTCAGTAACTCCTGCTTCACCATGACATATGGATGTGTAAGCTCACGGCACTATAAACTATTGTACGTATAATTATACTATTACTATCAATAAAGTTTATCTACCTATCATATTTATTCCAGAATAATATTAGGTATAACATAAATAACGTAGAAGCATGATAAAGACGCACAAATTAATAAAAACTGACATTATATAGAGAGGTATTGAAGGTTGGAGGGCAGAGAGGAATAAAAAAAAAAAAAAGTGACCACGACCATTACAGAAAAAGTTACCCACCTGAAGGGTAACTATAGAAGATCACTCTTACCCTATGCAAAGACTGAAAAAAAGTGTGATTTTCTCAAAATTTTTAATTTTGGGTGGTGACACTTTTGAAGTGTCAGTAAGGGGTGATTCCTCAATTAGTGACGAAATCATTTACCAATGGGGTCTTAGGCCCTATCTCCATCGTTAACTGAGGAGAGGCTGTAATATGATTACAATAAGCACACCACTGAAACACAATGAATGAAATATTTTGAGACAACTAACAGTACAGTGGACCCCCGAGTTTCGTAAACCCCGGAAATCGTACATTTATGTAAGTATAATATTTTAAGTGCTTGTGGAAAAGTATTTTTGGGGGTCTGAAATAGACTAACCTACGTGAAATTTTTCCTTAAGGGAGAAAATTCGTTCGGTAATGGCACTTGAGCAGACTTCAGGAGTGAAGTTTTTACGAAACTCGGGGGTCCACTGTATTATAATCCTCATATTTTTAACTTCAAAAACTGTCCAACTAAACTTTTAATGACTAAATTATATGGCACTTTAATCTCAATCTTCTTTTAGTTAATGGGCTAAATGAATGTGTACAATATTTTTTTATATTTATACCAAGTACACAGTACATACTATATACAGTGTTATAAAAATAAAAACATGAATCAGTAATATTTTGCTTCAGAAAACTTAAATTAGGCAAAATCACCACATAATACTAAATAAATGTATTAAATACCTATAGTAGTTTGGTAGTTTGTGTTGAAGCGATTATATATGAGACGTTCAACAAGGCTAGTCTTGCCACATGATGCTTGCCCAAGCACAACCACCTTCATATCAACTTTCCTAGACATCATGCTTCACTGAAAATAGAAAATATTATGATGTAAATTTAACAAACAAAATACAGCTTCTCCTCACTTATTGATGGAGTTCTGTTCCTTAGACCACGTCAGTAAACGAATTCATCACTAAGTGAGGAGCATAGTATAATGGTATTGAGTTTGTGTCAAACATCTTTGATATTATTTTAATGTCACCTTTGCACCATTTATAACATTTCTGGTATATTTTTAAATGTTTATACAATAGTGCACTGTATGTATATTGTAATAAACAGAATAGAGGAAATCAGCTCTAATATACATTATTTAGGTACAGTATGCATACTGGTCAGAGAGCCCGTCGTAAGTCCAAGTCGTCAGTAAACCAGTACGTCACTAAGTGAGGAGAGGCTGTAATTTCATGCAGATGTATAATTAATACGTACAGTGGTAAGGGGCTACCTTTAATCAGCCAAAGTAAATTTGATTAAGTCACAGATGTGTGTACTGTACTATACAATACATATACAGTGGACCCTCGGTTAACGAAAAAAATTCATTGCAGAAGCCTGCTCAAGTGCCATTACCGAACGAATTTATGTCCTTAAGAAATAATGTCATGTAGGTTAGTCTATTTCAGACCCCCAAAACTACACTTCCACAAGAACTTACAAAATTATACTTACATAATTGCACGATTTCCGGGGTATTCGTTAACCGAGGGTCCACTGTACGTACAGGATTTCTCTAATTTTATGTCGAGTCACTTTACACAAATTCACCATTATGTGATGTTTTATTTATTAGTAAAGGTGGATACAGTGGTACCTCGACTTACGATATTAATCCGTCAGAGAGGGCATATCTTAAGGCGAAACAATCATTACTCAAATCAATTTTCCCCATAAGAAATAATGGAAATAAATTTAATCCGTCCAAGACTTCCAAAAGTAGTTAAATAAAATATTTTTTAGAACTTTTTGACATTAAATAATACACAATTTAATGAAGAATACCTAAATACACATGTAAATATTGTACAATAACATGTCACTTACATTTAATGAAGAGTTGTTGATGTGTGGAGGACGGGAGGAAGGGAGAAGGTGGAGTAGTATGCTAGTGTTTGGAAGGGGAATCCCCTTCCATTAACACTGCAGGTGGCAAGTTCTTTTCTGGGGTTACTGGCATGAATGCTACATTCCCTGCATGCCTGCTACACTCCCTGCATGCCTGCTACACTCCCTGCATGCCTGCTACACTCCCTGCATGCCTGCTACACTCCCTACATGAATGCTACACTCCCTGCATGAATGCTACACTCTCTGCATGAATGCTACACTCCCTGTATGAATGCTACACTCCCTGCATGAATGCTACACTCCCTGCATGAATGCTACACTCCCTGCATGAATGCTACACTCCCTGCATGAATGCTACACTCCCTGTATGAATGCTACACTCCCTGCATGAATGCTACACTCCCTGCATGAATGCTACACTCCCTGCATGAATGCTACACTCCCTGCATGAATGCTACACTCCCTGTATGAATGCTACACTCCCTGCATGAATGCTACACTTCCTGCATGAATGCTACACTCCCTGTATGAATGCTACACTCCCTGCATGAATGCTACACGCCCTGCATGAATGCTACACTCTTTACCACAGGCTTGGCACTAGGAGCTTTCTTGGGGCCCATGGTGGCTTATTTAGCAGTTGCAAGCACTAAAAACAGTGGAATAATGACAATATACTGGTATGAATGCGTGGGTGTGGGTGGGTGGTCGCTCTCGCTTGTAAACAATAGCACACTGACGCTCCCTGGAGTGCGCGCTCAGCTGGGCGCCAGGCGGACACGTCCGGTACGAATGTCGTTACACGAAGCAAACATCGTTACTCGCAATCAATTTTTTTACGTTATAAATATCGGTACTCGAAAATAACGTAAGATGACAGCATCGTAACTCGAGGTACCACTGTACATGGATATGCGACATACATTTGCCATATGCAATCAATATAATTCACAAAACATATTGAAGATTCTTGTTATATGGAATTTAATGTTCATGGCCTGACTGAATTGAAGTACAGCTGCCATGAGCCAAGAATGCATCTGCAGCATAAAATGAGGGATACCAGGTACAATATACAGGAGCCTCAATGAATGATACTGTCACAATATATGGCCAAAGAGCTACAGGTAGATGCAAACCTAGAGACAGACAAGGTAAAGCTAATCTTTTCAACAGATCACTGCCAACAGGTATGGTACCAGACAAGTAGAAAATGGCAAATGTGATTCCCATTTACAAAGTGGGAGAAAGGTTCTTAGCTTTAAATTATACACCAATCAGCCTAATCCTAACTATGGAAAAGTTGATGGAGTTAATAATTGTGGATGCAATTCAAAGTCACCATAAAAGATATACAGTGGTACCTCGAGTTACGATATTTTTTCGTTCGAGAATGCTGTTCAAGTGCCATTACCAAACGAATTTATCCCCATAAGGAATAATGTAAAATAGACTAGTCCTTTTACACCCCCAAAAATATACTTACAAAAGCATTCAAAAAAATAAACTTACATAAAAGGGCGATTTTGGGGACCATCGTAACTCGAGGTACCACTGTAATTTGATCAATAACTCTCAGTATGGTTTCACAAAGGTTTCTTTCTTGCCTTACAAATTTAGAATTTTTTATATATGAAAAAGTATGTATATAATAGAAGTCCTAAGGTTATATATACTTCAACATTATATATCTGTGGAAATTTTTTACCTAAATTTCCAAAAATTACAGTGTGTAAATTACAATAATGTAAATAATGTGAAAAATACGGTGCTGGTGAGTTAAATTTAAATTTGAGTGAAAAAAGAACCAGCAGTGGCTGCGCAGGGGGAGAGAAAGAGACACCATAATAGAAATTTGGTGAAAAGTGTTCCCAGTAACCGGCTAATTGGAGTAACCGGATAAATTGGAGTGAAACAGCCTCAGATGACCAGAAAATAATGTGGTGCCCTACACTGCAATCTAGGAAGAAAAATTGTGGAAACCACTCTAATATAGTGAAAAATTGTAAAATACTGCAAGACACCAGTGGCTCCCTACAACATGCCTTTCGATAAGTAACGTTTGCCTTTGTTCAGTAGATTGCGTTGGCCTTCATATTTTTTTCTGGCTAGGTAGCATTAGGGTATGTTCTACCGGTGGTCCAAATTGGTAATTTAACCCTTTGACTGTTTCGGACGTATATTTACGTCTTACGAGCCAATGTTTCGGACGTATTTATACGCCTAAATTCTAGCGGCCTCAAATCAAGCAGGAGAAAGCTGGTAGGCCCACATGTGAGAGAATGGGTCTGTGTGGTCAGTGTGCGCAGTATAAAAAAAATCCTGCAACAAGCAGTACAAAATGAGAAAAAAAAAACTCCGACCGTTTTTTTTAATTAAAACGCCGTCTTTGAGGTGTGTTTTCGTATAGTATTTATGGTTGTATTCTCTTTTTCATGGTCTCATTTGATAGAATGGGAAACATATTACAGGAATAGAGATGATTTTGATTAGTTTCATGATGTAAACGATCTTGAAATTGAGCTCAAAGTAGCGGAAATGTTCGATTTTTGTCAATGTTCAAAAGTAAACAAATCACACCATGCGTCAAATACACATCAACTGGTGAGTCTAATATTCTTTCACAAGTGCACAGATATTATTTATACAGTTTTACAATAATGCAATAGTCTGCATAACAATAAATCGTCTATTTTTGTATGAATAAAAATCAAAATAGAAAGCAAGAGTAATGTAAGAGGGGCCTAAAGACATGACTAATGAACAGATAACATCTTATTTTAGTGCTAGGGATGTCTGCATTTTTATTCTGGACCCTATTTTGAAATTGACATCTTTTTATTTTGCATGAAATTGGCGAAATTGCCATTTTCTGACCACTTTATTGGGTAGTTGAAATCGGTAAATTGGTGATTTCTTGTACTCAATCGATAGAACAAATGAAGTTCTAAAGAAATAGCTATGAGTTTGATCGACTGTCCCAATGGAATTGGCCTAAAATAGGGCTCAAAGTCGGCGAAATCGCCGATGCGTATATATCACTGACATCGCTAACTTTGCGAGAGCGTAATTCCGTAAGTTTTTAATCAAATTTCATACTTTTGGTGTCATTACAATCGGGAAAAGATTCTCTATCATTTCATAAGAAAAAATAATTTTTTTTTTTCCCAAATTTTCCGACATAGAATGACAGTTTCAGAATGGGGCCTCCGACAGTCAAAGGGTTAATACCAGGAATTTAGTATGTTCATCATATATAACTATAGTGTTGAAATTAACTGTATCATACCATCTCACAACTTTCAGTTAGTCATAAGAAAAAAACCATACAGTCCACACCCAAATAATTTTTACCAGAACTACTGGTTTCTTAAGTGTAATTAACTAATTTTAGGTCCCGCTTTTGTGAGAGTGGTTTGAGGGTTGTGGGCATCGAGGGAGGCACTTTCCTGTGACCTAAAGTGTCTTAAGTCCCACTCACCTCAAAGGAGCAACAAAAATTGGTAAGTAATAATTACCTTAGTTGTATCCTACCCAAATTACTTGTATGAACGTAACCTGGAGTTTACCTGGAGAGGGTTTCGGGAATCAACGCCCCTGCGGCTCGGTCTGAAACCAGGCCTCATGGTGGATCAGGGTTTGATCAACCAGGCTGTTACTGCCAGCGGCACGCAAACTGACGTACGAACCACAGTCCGGTTGGTCTGGTACTGACTTTAGGTGCCTGTCCAGTGCCTTCTTGAAGACAGCCAGGGGTCTATTGGTAATCCCCCTAATGTATACTGGGAGGCAGTTGAACAGTCTTGGGCCCCAGACACTTATGGTGTTGTCTCTCAGTGTATTCGTGGCGCCCCTCCTTTTCATAGGGGAAATGTTGCATCTCCTGCCGAGTCTTTTCCTTTCATAGGGAGTGATTTTCCTGTACAGGTTTGGTACCAATTCCTCCAGGACCTTCCAAGTGTATATTATCATGTATCTCTCTCTCGCCTGCATTCCAGGGAATACAGATCAAGGACCTTCAACCGTTCCCAGTAATTTAGGTGCTTTATCGTACTTATGTGTGCTGTGAAAGTTCTTTGTACACTCTCCAGGTCTGCAATGTCGCCAGCCTTGAAGGCGGCCATTAGTGTACAGCAGTATTCCAGCCTAGAGAGAACAAATGATTTGAAGAGTGTCATCATGGGCTTGGCATACCTAGTTTTGAAGGTTCACATTATCCATCCTATCATTTTCCTAGCCGATGAGGTAGATACAGTGGTCCCTCGGTTTTCGTGCATCTCCAAACTCGAACATTTATGTAAGTGTATTTTCGTAAGTGCTGTTGCAAGTGTATTTTTGGGGGTCTGAAATAGACTAACCTACGTGACATTATTTCTTAAGGAAGTAAATTCGTTCGGTAATGGCACTTGAGCAGCATTCTGGAACGAATTTTCGGCGAAAACCGAGGGACCACTGTACATTGTTGTGGTCTTTAAAGGCAAGATCCTCTGACATTATCACTCCAAAGTACTTCACATTTCTTTTTTGCTCTATTGTATGGTTAGAATTTGTCACATACCTTGATACATTTTTTATGACCTCAAGTTTTCCATATCTGAGTATAATTGAAATTTCTCCTCGTTGAACTTCATATTGTTTTGAGTGGCCCATTTGAAGATTTGGTTGATGTCCGCTTGGAGTTTTACAGTGTCTTCAATGGAGGTCACTGCCATGGCAATACAGGTGTCATCCGCAAAGGAAGACATGGAGCTATGGCTTACATCTCTGTCTATGTCAGAAATGAGGATGAGGAATAGAATGGGAGCGAGTACTGTGCCTTGTGGAACAGAGCTTTTCACCGTGGCTGCCTGGGACTTTACTCTGTTTACTATTACTCTTTGTGTTCTATTTGTCAGGAAGTTATAGATTCATCTACCAACTTTTCCTGTTATTCCTTTATCACACATTTTGTGTGCTATTACACCATGGTCACACTTGTTGAAAGCTTTTGCAAAGTCTGTGTATATGGGTTTAGAGCTACCTGCTCTAAACCCAGTTGCTCTAAACCCGTGCTGCTCTGGGTTGTGTAATTGATGGGTATCTAGGTGGCTGGCGATCTTGCTTCTTAGAACCCTCTCAAAGCATGCCTCTGGCAAGACAGTGATGAAGTGAATGATGATAAAAGTTTTCTTTTTCGATCCACCCTGCCTTGGTGGGAATCCGCCGATGTGTTAACAAAAAAAAATAATAAAATGTTTAGTAATGCCTTTCCTACAAAGATAGACTGAGGGCAAAAAATTTGCACTTTCTAGAAAAGTATAGAATTAGGGGAGATACAATTGAAATGTACAAATGGAAAACAGGAATAAATAAAGGGGATATAAATAATGTGCTGAAAATATCTAACCAAGACAAGACTCAGCAATGAATTCAAGTTGGTAAAATTTAGACTTATTAAGAATATAGGGAAGTACTGGTTTGGCAATAAAGTTGAAGATGAGTGGAACAAATGACCAGATAACTTTAGGTAGCTTATAATGTACAGTGGACGGTACATGAATTGGTGTGCTTGGGTGTGAAATGAACCTGCCTAGCATGGGGCAACAGACCTATTGCAGTTCACCACTGTTCTTATATTCTTATTCTACATATAATATACAAAACCATTTTAAGAGTTTTATGTATGCCTAAACTAAATAAAAATATAATTACTTTCTTATATCCCTTTGTGGTCCATATATAACATAAACGGGCTGAATATTACTATTACATTCACGGGGGAAGTGCTAAATCCGCAGGGTCATACAGTACCTGTGAAATGGGAAGAGATTCAGTCCAAGGAGAGGGAGGCTAGATCCAATTATTTGAATTATGAGCCTTTCACCAGCATCAAGGTACCTCCAATGAAGAAAGAAATTGGGTGAACAACATGTAGAGAAATATGACATATATTAACCCCTTGAATAAAAAAAAATGTAAACAATATTAAACTTTCACCTTTGAGGCGAAGAATGTAGATATAATGAAGTGTAAAAAAAAATATAAGAATAAATATAGTATACATCTAGGGTGCTGAAAATGTCTAAGTATGAGAAAACTCACAACAGCAGATTCATTCAATTTGAGAAATTTATCTACAATTTATGTTGTTTTTCTGTTTTCCCTTGTAGTTAGTTTATAGAGCTACTACAACTAACGCCGTATTGGGCCATACTTTAAAATTTTGGAAAAGATAGTGCCCAAGGCTGGGCATTATCTTTTCCTTTTGAGAAAAAACCTAAATAACCGTTCCCAATTAGATTAGGTTGATCCCAAGCATAAATCACGGCAAAAGCAGATGCTCACCCTCCACTAAGTCAACAGACGGCTTTCTCCAGGCCGTAAAAATCCGCAGTGGAAAAAAGGAGGTACGGCACTTCAAGGACCCCAGTAGAAATAAGTCACTGTCTGACAATTTTGGGTTACTTTAGGCAATTTACACATATTATTATGTATAATAATTGTACTCATGTGTACTTTTGTATCTCAACCAACTACTCGGCAGGCTGTGTATGGTGAGGACACACCTCCAGAAAAGAGAATAGAGGAATCAGTCACCAAAGTTCATGGAAGGGGAGATTAAGACGTCCACACACTACCATGAGTGGCTGAAGTTCCTTGTTTTAAATATTGATGTTGTTGGGAAAAATAGTGACAGTTCGAAGAGTCGTACATACACTATGACCACAGCTCTGGAATGGGTTGCCTACCGAAGACTGAGGTGCTTTGCTCGAAAAAAAAACGGGTAAATGTATTAGACTACTAACCTGTTTGTGGTTGCAGAAATCCATTTTCAGCTTCTGGCCTTGCTTGTTAACTTACTATTATTTATTTATTATTTACCTATTGATTAAGATATATATCTAGTCCACCTGTATCACTTCTTCGTTCCTGGAGTATACCTGGAGAGAGTTCCAGGGGTCAACGCCCCTGCGGCCCGGTCTGTGACCAGGCCTCATGTTGGATCAGAGCCTGATGAACCAGGCTGTTACTGCTGTCCGCACGCAGTCCAACGTACGAACCACAGCCTGGCTGGTCAGGTACCGACTTTAGGTGCCTGTCCAGTGCCTGCTTGAAGACAGCCAGGGGTTTGTTGGTAATCCCCCTGATGTATGCTGGGAGGCAGTTGAACAGTCTTGGGCTCCTGACACTTATTGTGTTAACAAGCAGATCAACTTGAATGTATCAATAACTCTTGCACAAGGGATGAGCATGGAGAATATATTATAGCTAAATTTAAATCAAAAGACCTACAAAAAACCCTCACAGCGATAATCATCTACAGATTACCATTCACCACTTTAGTGAAAAACTAGGAAACCTGATAACTGATACACACATGAACAAAGACCATTTGCTGCTCACAGGAGATTTCAACATAAATCTCGTACATGACCAGGACCCACAAGTAACAGAATTCACAAACACTATGAGCAACTGCTTGTTACTAGTGTTGGAGATGGAACAAAAGGGGATGTTAGCACTAGTGCTGAAGATAGAAATGAGACAGGAAAACACGCACCAATAGGGAATACATTAGGGAACACAGTCACAAAAAAAAACAAGACAAACGCAAACCAGGCCTATGCAGATATTATGCATTTGGTATCTGCAGGCATGGAATTTCTGGGAAAACAGATGGGACATGCAACTTTGACCACCCCAGAAAATGCCGTGCCCATATGACAACAGGAAAATGCAACCTCCCTTTCTGTAAGCTTTTCCACCCTGAAATGTGTCACTCATCAGTTCAGGAAAGACAGTGCTATAACCTTTATTGCCAGGCCCTCAGGTGGGGGTTGCAAACCCCTCAGGTGGGGGTTGCGGACCCCTCAGGTGAGGGTTGCGAACCCCTCAGGTGGGGGTTGCGGACCACCACCTAAAGGGTACAAGACGACATAGAACATCCAGACCATGGGAAAACCTGGGTAACCAAAGCCACTCTAGAGAGAGAGAGGTTTTTTAGCGCCAGGAAGGAAAAAAAGCTGGCAGGAAATGACAGAAATCGTACACCAACTGCAATCATTTCTGGAGTGGAATCACAGTCAATGGCCTCCACTCCAGAACAACAGATATTAGTGCCAGGAAAAAAAACCCCCATACCACCAATCCAACGACATTCATCTTTGCAAATATACAGGGTCTAAAGCCATTAACAAATAACAAGATACCTTACATCCGTGGACTGCTTACAGAGTCAAATGCAATGTTTGCGGCTTTCACAGAGACCCACATAAAGGATCACTTGGACAATGAAATATGGATCCCTGGCTACAACCTATACAGATGTGACAGAGTGAACAGGCAAAAAAGGGGGGGGGATTGGCCTGTATATCACAGAGTCACTTATATGCTCAGAATTACTAAATGCCTCAAATGATGTAGTTGAAGTTTTAGCAGTAAAGATCGAGAATCAAAACCTGGTCATCGTGGTTGTATACAAGCCTCCGGATGCAACGTCCCAACAATTCCAGGAACAGCTTCTGAAAATTGACCACTGTCTAGAAAATCTTCCAGCCCCTGCCCCCAACATCTTGCTCCTGGGGGACTTTAACCTAAGGCACCTAAAATGGAGGAATATTGCAAATAATGTGGTAGCAGAGATAACACCAGGAGGCAGATCAGATGAAAACTCGCACACACACGAGCTTTTAAATCTCTGCACCAAATTCACCTTAAACCAGCAAATAATAGAGTCTACAAGATTGGAGAATAAGCTGGACAATCATCTTCACTAGCAATGATGATCTGATACGAAATGTCATCATATCAAAAACGATATACTCAGATCACAACCTAATAGAGGTCCAGACATGTATGAGGGGGGCCCCAGATCGATAAAATGTGATCAGTCGCGAGGGAGCCTTCTCCAAATTCAACTTCAATAACAAAAACATAAAGGTGGGACCAAGTAAACCAAGTCCTAAATTATATAAACTGGGAAGATAGCCTAAGCATCACGGATCCTAACCTATGTCTAGAACAAATTAACTCGGTGGCACTTGAGGTTTGCTCAAGGCAAATTCCCTTAAGGAAAAGATGTAAACTAGAAAGAGAGAGGCGCTCCCTATACAGGTGAATGCAGAGAATAACGGAGCGACTACAAGAGGCCAATATATCTGAAATACGTAGGGAGCGCTAACGTCCCATATAAAAATCTTTGAAAGGGTTCTAAGCAAGATCGCCACTCATCTAGATACTCATCAATTACACAACCCAGGGCAGCATGGGTTTAGAGCAGGTCGCTCCTGTCTGTCCCAACTACTCGACCACTACGACAAGGTTCTGGATGCTCTAGAAGACAAACAAAATGCAGATGTTATATACACAGACTTTGCAAAAGCCTTTGACAAGTGTGACCATGGTGTAATAGCACACAAAATGCGTGATAAAGGAATAACAGGAAAAGTGGGTAGATGGATCTATAATTTCCTAACAAGTAGAACACAAAGAGTAGTAGTCAACAGAGTAAAGTCTGAGGCGGCTACAGTGAAAAGCTCTGTTCCATAAGGCACAGTACTCGCTCCCATCCTGTTCCTCATCTTCATATCGGACATAGACAGGGATATAAGCCACAGTGCCGTGTCTTCCTTTGCAGATGACACCCGAATCTGTATGACAGTGTCCACCGTTGAAGACACTGCAAGACTCCAAGCAGACATCAACCAAATCTTTAAATGGGCTGCAGAAAACAATATGAAGTTCAATGATGAGAAATTTCAATTACTCAGATATGGAAAACGTGAAGAAATTAAAATCTCATCGGAGTACAAAACAAATTCCAACCACACAATAGAGCGAAAAACTAATGTCAAAGACCTGGGAGTGATCATGTCAGAGGATCTCACCTTCAAGGACCATAACACTGTAGCAATCGCATCTGCTAGAAAAATGACAGGATGGATAATGAGAACCTTCAAAACCAGGGATACCAAGCCCGTGTTGACACTTTTCAGGTCGCTTGTTCTATCTAGGCTGGAATATTGCTGCACACTAACTGCAACTTTCAAGGCAGGTGAAATTGCTGACCTAGAAAATGTACAGAGAACCTTCACGGCACGCATAACTGCGATAAACCACCTCAATTACTGGGAACGCTTGAAGTTCCTAAAGCTGTACTCCCTAGAACGCAGGCGGGAGAGATACATTATTATATACACGTGGAAAATTCTCGAAGGATTAGTACCAAACTTGCACACGAGTCACTTACTACGAAAGTAAAAGACTCGGCAGGCGATGTAACATCCCCCCAATGAAAAGCAGGGGTGCCACTAGCACGTTGAGAGACAATACAATAAGTGTCAGGGGCCCAAGACTGTTCAACTGCCTCCCAGCATACATAAGGGGGATTAACAATAGACCCCTGGCTGTCTTCAATCAGGCACTGGACAGGCACCTAAAGTCGGTACCTGACCAGCCAGGCTGTGGTTCGTACGTTGGACTGCGTGCGGCCAGCAGTAACAGCCTGGTTGATCAGGCCCTGATCCACCATGATTCTTGGTCACAGACTGGGCCGCTGGGGCGTTGACCCCCGAAACTCTCTCCAGGTAAGCTCCAGGTGTTCAGTCTTTTTGCTGTTATCTGCTTAGTTTTAATTGGACAGTGCCTGTAATAGTTTTTTTATTTAATTTTGACACATTCATCAATATCGTGGCTGACGGATAGCTCTCTCCGCCAGTCAATGTTACTTAATGCTGAAATAGTTATTTACTGATGACTTGTCATGAAATCGAAAAGAGATCTTACTCGTGTCTTGAGGCAATTTACATAAGTTGGTTATGAGGAAAGTGGGGTAGTTGTCAAGATATTGTATTCACAAAAAGTACTTAACTCCAAAGGGTCAATCAACACTTGGATCAACTCCCTGGAAGGCCTCGGTCAAATGACCAAAAGCTCCAGCTGCGGGTCATCATATGACTAAGACCCCCGTCGGGAAACACTTGCCCCGTTTCCTGACGAACCTACCTAACTTGCACATGAAAATCACTCCCTACGAAAGCAAAAGACTCGGCAGGAGATGCAACATTCCCTCAGTGAGAAGCAGGGATGGGCCACGAGTACACTAAAAGACAACACAATAAGTGTCTAGGGCCCAAGACTGTTCAACTGCCTCCCAGCATACATAAGGAGGATTACCAAGACTCCTGGCTGTCTTCAAGATTAGATTAGATTTTGCCACCGAAGTGGCTAGTTTATTGTGCACCCCATATCTATCCTGTGGATGGTAGCGCAAGAGCATATGGATACACAAAAGGCCTAGGCACTAGGCCCCAAAAGGGTTAACAATTGTACATTTGGGTTTATATCTACATTTCAATTATCTGTTACAAGCAAATTTAGGAAATTTGCTTAGTACAAATGGTATCTTATTTCATGAATAAGATATCTTGACATGTCACATAGGTTATTATATTGTCTATCTCTATATTCCTCAATAAGTGCACAATTAAGCACATAGTGTTCAAGACAGTGACCATATGCCTGATCACATAATTTGCATTTAGTTTGATCATCATCTGTGTCTCCCAAACTGTCAGAAGTACCTGTAGCCAAGCCTAAGCCTGGCCACTACAACATCAGTCAGTCTGTTCACATTGCAAGTTGCTCCTCAAACATGCCCATCTGTGCTCGCATTATCATGAGCACAGATAGGCACGTTCATGGAAATTAATTTGGATTTATATCTACAGTTCACTTATCTGTTACAAGCAAATTTAGGAAATTTACTAAAAATAAGTGGTATCCTACCTTCACTAATAAGATATCTTGACATGTCACATAGGTTATTATACTGTCTATCTCTATATTCCTCAATAAGTGGACAATTCAAGGCACTGGATAGGCACCTAAAGTCAGTATCTGACCAACCAGGCTGTGGTTCGTACGTCAGTTTGCGTGCGGCCAGCAATAAGAGCCTGGTTGATCAGACCTTGATCCACCACGAGGCCTGGTCTCAGAACGAGCCGCGGGGGCGTTGACCCCCGAAACCCTCTCCAGGAAAACTCCAGGTAAGGGGTTTTAAAATAGTTCACATATAGAAAAAATGCAGAGAATCGAGAGAAGCTAATGACAGCACAAACAGTTTTGATATTAAAAATTAAAAAAAAAAAAAAAAAAGGAAATTAATGATAGTCCTAAACAAACTGACACGACGTAGTTATCATTTTTAAGTTATTTTAAAGAGTTGTGATACCGGGACCTCAAGGTTGGACATACTATTTAGAATAAAATAGTCTGTTTTACAAGATTTCAGTTTATTTTTATTCACATGTTAATAACATAAGCAACCTATATTTTCATAAGTAAAAATATTTTGGACATCAATTTGAAATAATAATGAACAAAATTTTCCAAATCCTTAAAGCAATGTCTTGTTTTCATGATAAATTGAGTGATGTAATCAAAATTCCTTTCAAAACAAACCTAACATTCAAGTGTTTAGATTAACTATAGTGAAAGCCATTTTTGTTATTATAGTTCAAGACTTTAAAACAGACTTTCATCACCACTATCATCATCACCATCCCCGGCAATTTCTTTATAATCTTTTTCAAGTGCTGCTAGATCTTCACGAGCTGCTTTGAATTCAACCTCTTCCATTCCCTCTCCAACATACCAATGAACAAAGGCTCGTTTTGAATGCATCAAGTCGAACTTGTGATTTAGACGAGCCCAAGCCTCAACGATTGATGTTGTATTGGAAAGCCCACACACTGCACGAGATACTTCTGCCAGATCCCCACCTGGAACTACTGCAGGAGGCTTGGAATTCATTCCAACCTTGAAACCTGTTGGACACCATTCAACAAACTTAATGAACCGATTTCTTTTGACAGCATCAATAGCTGCATAAACATCCGTAGGCACTACATCACCCCGGTAGAGAAGACAGCATGCCACATACTTTCCATTTCGCGGGTCACACATGACCATCTGGTTGGTAGGGTCAAAACAAGCACTGGTGATCTGGGAAACAGACATTTGTTCATGATATGCGTTCTCTACAGAAGCTATGGGCGCATAAGTGACCAGTGGAAAATGAATCCTTGGATAAGGCACTAAGTTGGTCTGAAATTCAGCTAAATCTACGTTAAGAGAACCTGGAAAACGGAGTGAAGCTGTGATGGAAGAAACAACTTGGCTAACAAGACGGTTCAGGTTGTCATACGTAGGGCGATCGACCCCTAATTTTCTATGGCAGATGTCATAAACAGCTTCATTGTCAATCATGAACGCACAATCTGTATGTTCAAGAGTAGTGTGTGTTGTTAATATGGAGTTGTACGGCTCCACAACTGCAGTAGCAATACGAGGAGAAGGGTAAATTGCAAATTCCAGCTTACTCTTATTGCCATATTCCACAGATAGTTTCTCCATTAGTAAGGCAGTGAATCCTGATCCTGTGCCACCACCAAATGAGTGGGAAACTAGAAAGCCCTGGAGACCATCGGAGTTGTCCGCCATCTTTCGGATATGGTCAAGAACCACATCAATAATTTCCTTGCCCATCGAATAGTAGCCACGGGAATAGTTGTTTGCTGCGTCTTCCTTCCCGGAGATAAGTAGTTCTGGATGATATAGTTTATGGTATGGGCCTTTACGAATTTGATCTGAGAAAAAGAGAAGTTATTATTTATTTAATTAAAAATATCAATGGCCAAAACGTAAGTATTATTAACCGTAATAACCTATGCAATAAGAAAAATCTGCATATGTGAATTTAGTATGATCTCCGGTGTATAGCAAGTTTTGCTATGCAAAAGATACCAAAACCATTTGCACTTGAGATTGTATAATTCCTCAGCTTCCCACTTGCACACAATCATCCGGGTGAGTTGACTGCATTTTCTTGGACTGCAAGAAGGCCTTCGACACAGTTCCTCACAAAAGATTAGTGCAGAAGCTAGAGGATCAGGCACATATAATAGGAAGGGCACTGCAATGGATCAGAGAATACCTGACAGGGAAGTAACAACGAGTCATGGTACGAGATGAGGTATCACAATGGGTGCCTGTGACGAGCGGGGCTCCACAGGGGTCAGTCCTAGGACCAGTGCTGTTTTTGGTATATGTGAATGACATGACGGAAGGGATAGAGTCAGAAGTGTCCCTGTTTGCAGATGATGTGAAGTTAATGAGAAGAATTAAATCAGATGAGGACCATGCAGGACTACAAAGAGACCTGGACAGGCTGGACACGTGGTCCAGCAACTGGTTACTCGAATTTAACCCCGCCAAATGCAGTCATGAAGATCGGGGAAGGGCAAAGAAGACCGCAGACAGAGTATAGGCTAGGTGGCCAAAGACTGCAAACCTCACTCAAGGAGAAAGATCTTGGGGTGAGTATAATACCGAGCACATCTCCGGAAGCACACATCAACCAGATAACTGCTGCAGCATATGGGCACCTGGCAAACCTGAGAATAGCGTTCCGATACCTCAGTAAGGAATCGTTCAAGACACTGTACACCGTGTACGTCAGGCCCATACTGGAGTATGCAGCACCAGTTTAGAACCCACACCTGTTCAAGCGCGTCAAGAAATTAGAGAAAGTGCAAAGGTTCGCAAAAAGGCTAGTTCCAGAGCTAAGGGGAATGTCCTGCGAAGAAAGGTTAAGGGAAATAGGCCTGACGACACTGGAGGACAGGAGGGTTAGGGGAGACATGATAACGACATACAAAATACTGCGAGGAATAGATAAGGTGGACAGAGACAGGATGTTCCAGAGATGGGACACAGAAACAAGGGGTCACAATTGGAAGTTGAAGACTTAGATGAGTCAAAGGGATGTTAGGAAGTATTTCTTTAGTCACAGAGTTGTCAGGAAGTGGAATAGTCTGGAAAGTGAGGTAGTGGAGGCAGGAACCATACATAGCTTTAAGACGAGGTATGATAAAGCTCATGGAGCAGGGAGAGAGAGGACCTAGTAGCTATCAGTGAAGAGGCGGGGCTAGGAGCTGAGTCTCGACCCCTGCAACCACAAATAGGTGAGTACAAATAAGTGAGTAAACCGCTATAGGGAGTTTGCACGTGACGTAACAGGTTAAGCGTCAGGTAAGTTGACGGTCCATCGTGTACCAATGATTTTTACTTCTAAGGTTAAAATACAACTGGGTACATTTCAAACATAATACTGTTAATTACTATTACAACAACAAATAATAATAATAATAATAATAATAATAATAATAATAATAAAATCACAAAATGTGGAGCTCGAGTCCATGGCAAGCGACTCCTAAGACTTGCAGGCCAGTGTACTGCCAGTTGTGGGATTCGCTTGTCATGGGTTCGATCTCACCTGTTCTGTGATTTGATTGCAATAGTGTTATTACGATTTCGTGAATAATAATAAAGAGCAAAAAAAAAATAACACACAATACCGTGACTGGAACAATACACAAATAACTTGCACACAGGATAAAGCAAAGCCTACGACAATGTTTCGGTCCGACTTGGACCATTTATAGTCAAAATTCGTAAGCTTTTTTCTCTCCTATGTGCGGGTTATTTGTGTATAGTAATACTAATGATAATATGCACGCATATGTGCGCGCACATGCACACTAAGAAAATGTATATATTTTTGAAAAATATGCAGAAATACATTGTCTTAATAAAATGCAATAGTAAAAAACACAATAGTAAATTATTAAACACACCGATTACAGTAGGGTCCAGATCTATGAATAGTGCTCTGGGAACAACTTTCCCAGAACATGTTTCCATGAAGAATGTGTCCAGAGCCGAAAATCCTTGAAAGTTTCTTGGTGCTACGGCTATCTCGCCTCCGGGTGTGATGTCATGTTCCACACAATACAACTCCCAGCAGGAATTCCCTATCTGGCATCCTGCTTGACCAATATGTATAGACAAGCACTCGCGCTGAAAACAGGATGGAAAAAAAATAACTTCTGAAAATTAGAAATATTTATATAGTTTGGTTGTCTGATTAGCGGGGTTTAATTAAATCCCATAGACTACATTAGGGTCATTAAGGCTGCGCGTAACTTTTTTTTACCACCAATCAAGAATACTTTAATCCCTTTAACAAGAATTAAAGTATATATCGAGAGAAATACACCTCCTGGTGTATATATCCTATGTATAACGTGTTTAGGTTGTTAATATTCCAAGGACAAACGAAATTCATTACTATTTAAAAAAATTTAAAAAAATTAATGAGTATATACTGCAGAAACACGAAAAATTAGTACTATTATAGATACACAAATATAACCTGTAAACGATTAGCATTTCTTATTACCTGACATGTTGTTTGTCGTAAGCTCCTCTCTTTTATATGTGCGGGTTGTGTGTGTATTTTACTTCCATGATAGACTTGATTGTAGGAAATTATATTAAACTGGCATAAATTGTCATTTTTAAATATTTCACTTAAAATTATTGTCAATTAGGCTGCCCAGCACATTACAAAAATTCTCATTACCGAGATCATTTTTTCTTTTTCGAAAATTAATATAGTATATCGATCATAAAACTCGCAAACTTATACGTGGAATACACAAGTTTTAGCTTAGTTTAACATCTTTAATCTTTATTATTCACCCCATACCCATCCTGTGGGCGGTAGTCAAAGGATTACGGAGGTACGTAATGGATTCAGGGACTGGACCAGTTTTGATAGTTGAAGAAGTTAGTGAAAATGAACTATATACATGTTTACATCTGGTCACAATCGTAACGAGCTGGATACACAAGTGTTGAAAGTTTGACGCCAATCAGAAGAGATTTTCTTAAGTCATCGTACAGAAACCACATGTAATAAGTTTCCATTTCACACTTATTTGTAAAGACGGTAGTACCTCCCTGGATGATTGCTGTCTGCCACCCTACTACCTATTTAAGAAAAACAGACACAAAGCTGGTTGACGTTATTAACACACCGGTATGCAATGTAAAAATAAAGTTTTAGTGGCAAGAGACCCCAAAAGCTGACAGCCCTGGGCATCCACCCCGTAAAACATCTTGTCCTCAATACTAGTCTAGCCTACTGATTATCATTATATTTAGGGGAAGCGCTACACCCGCGGGTCTTGCAGCGCCTCGTGGAACGGGAAGCAGTCATTTTTAATCCAAGAATGGGAAGGAAAGGTCAGACTTCACATCAATTATTATTCTGAAGTTTAGCATGAAATTTTCTTTATTCATGCACACAATTTCTTAATTATTGTGCTTACCAAACCGTAAGCTAGGTCTTTATGGCCTAGCTTACGGCCCCTCCTAGCTGGTCGGTTGTGACTGAATTCACTCTCCTGGTAGCGTTACTAAATTCATTATTTTTTTAAGTTTTTTACTATAACTTGCTCAGCTAATAATGTTGGGGTAGAGTGCTTCTGTAAATTATTTATTTCCACATGATACATTGTTTGTACAGAAATGGGTGACAATTGATAATGCATGTAGAAAGCCCATGGTTATCCAGTGCTTAAGCCTAACTTAATATATGTATGTACATATATTAGGACATTAAATATATACACAATAAAACTGAATCAGTTTAACCGATTCAGTGATTATATAATGAATGCATATGTAAGTAGATTAAATATATTGTACATGATTATAAGGAAAATTATTTGGGTTATACATAGTCTAGTAAGTTCATAGGAACATTTTTTTTTTTTTACATTAGATCAGGGATGTATATCGAGTGCGCGCTAGGCGAGAGCTGCACACCCACCAAAAACGGTAAATTTCATAAATATTAAGCTCACTCAATAATATAATCATGGATCATATTGGGAAACAAATTTTTCTGTCCCGTTATGAAATATTGTGACAGTTGTTCTAAGATAGCAGCACACACCCCACAGCTAATTGTATCTTTATTATGCACTCCATACCCATCCTGTGGGCGGTAGTCAAAAGATTACAGAGGTACATAATGGGTCCAGGGACTGGACCCCAAAGTTTTGATAACTGAGCAAGTTACACAGGTAATGAACTCACAAGTTACAAAGGTAATGAACTCACAAGTTACAAAGGTAATGAACTCACAAGTTATAAAGGTAATGAACTCACAAGTTACAAAGGTAATGAACTCACAAGTTACAAAGGTAATGAACTCACAAGTTACAAAGGTAATGAACTCACAAGTTACAAAGGTAATGAACTCACAAGTTTCAAAGGTAATGAACTCACAAGTTACAGAGGTAATGAACTCACAAGTTACAGAGGTAATGAACTCACAAGTTACAGAGGTAATGAACTCACACGTTACAGAGGTAATGAACTCACAAGTTACAAAGGTAATGAACTCACAAGTTACAAAGGTAATGAACTCACAAGTTACAAAGGTAATGAACTCACATGTTGCAAAGGTAATGAACTCACAAGTTACAAAGGTAATGAACTCACAAGTTACAAAGGTAATGAACTCACAAGTTACAAAGGTAATGAACTCACAAGTTACAAAGGTAATGAACTCACAAGTTACAAAGGTAATGAACTCACAAGTTACAAAGGTAATGAACTCACAAGTTACAAAGGTAATGAACTCACAAGTTACAAAGGTAATGAACTCACAAGTTACAAAGGTAATGAACTCACAAGTTACAAAGGTAATGAACTCACAAGTTACAAAGGTAATGAACTCACAAGTTACAAAGGTAATGAACTCACAAGTTACAAAGGTAATGAACTCACAAGTTACAAAGGTAATGAACTCACAAGTTACAAAGGTCCCTGTGGCTGTTTTACCGTACCCACGATTCTCTCACTCGAGCCTGTCCGCCATATCAAGCGTGTTGTCCATTATTATTCACAGGGAAGCAATAAGTAGGTGTTTATTTAGGCACAGGTATACATAAATACAATTGTCATGCCTAGTAATATGTGAAAATTACCTAGGATGACTAAAAAAAGTGACATTTCCACTGGGGTCATAATGCCGGGGTAATCAGGTTTGATATATTACAATCAAAACTAAATGCTAAACACACCAGGGTCATACAGCGCAGAGGTTTGATACAAGGAAGGGTATACTAGCCATTAATACCTCGGTAAAATAGCCCACCTTCATCAATGCCCCCCTCCCCGTGAAACCAACGCCATTTTAAAGTCATCGAAGATCAATTTCATACTTTTACATAAAGCAGAATTCTGAGTACCTACCATTGTCACCAGAGGAAAGGGCAAGATGGAGAAATAAGAAGGCAAGAGTGGCTAATTGATATATTAGCAGAGTTGCGCAGAACGTGGCCACCAGGTCCTCAAACGTTAAAGTCGCCGTGACGTCACTACCCTCCTGTTCGCTGATTGGCCAATACAAGTAAACCAGAGATTATGTCTCTAAAACTGCACCCAATTTATAATTATAATAATAATAATAATAATAATAATAATAATAATAATTATTATTATTATTGTTATATTAGTAGTAGTAGTGGAGGAAAAGTTGTAGTTAATAAAGGTATCCACTGTGTGGGAGAAACACTGTGGGTAATAAGATACCCCGTGTATGAGAAATATGGACAATAAAGATATTCACTGTGGGAGAAACGTTGTGGGGTAATAAAGTTATCCAATGTGTGGGGCAGTGAGAGAAACACTGTGGGTAATAAAGAAGTTCACTGTAGGAGAAATGTGGGTGATGAAGGTGCCCACTGTGTGGGAGAAACTGGGGATAATAAAGTTAACTAGTATGGAAGAAACGTTGTGGATAATCAAAGCATCTACTGTGTGGAGAAACTATGGTTAATAAAGATATCTAGTGCGAGTGAAACGTGGTCTGGTGGCTAAAGCTCTCGCTTCACACGGCGAGGGCCTGGGTTCGATTCCCAGCCAGGGCAGAAACATTGGGCGTGTTTCTTTACACCTGTTGTCTATGTTCCCCATCAGTAAAATGGGTACCTGGGTGTTAGTCGACTGGTGTGAGACACTGACCTAATCTGCCCAAAATGCTCAGCATAACAAGGGACTTTCTATATAGTAGTATGTCACTGATGTCAGCTAGGCCTGTATACCATGTACATGTACTTGTAGTAAATAAAGATATTAAGATATTAAACGCCGTGGGTAATGCATCCAGGTGTCATTAAATCCACCTTATTATTTACATAACAATTGCTGGAGGATGGTCTGGATTCATGTGAACAGGTAATTAGGTATTTTAGAGCAGTTTGGTTGCACCGAGTGGGCAGAAGCTGGGTAGGATGTTTGTCCCGTGGCAGGGACAGGGTAAGTCAGTTCATCTGGATAGAAATTCACTTTCTGGGCAAGGACTGAGTTAAAGGGTTCATTGTCTGGGCAAGGACTGAGTAAGGGGTTCATTGTCTGGGAAAGAACTGAGTAAGGGGTTCACTGTCTTTGGGCAGGGTCTTAGTTGGAGGTCTCTGGATAGGAACTAGGTTGAGGGTCTTTTGGTAAGGGCTTGGTAGGGCTCTTAGCATGGGCTGGGCAGCAGGTCTGAGAAAGGGCTGGGTCGGGGGGGGGGGGTCTTCGGGCAAGGATAGTGTACAGGTTTTCTGGGAAGGTCTGTCTCAAGTGGACACCTTTCCAACCCATCCAGAAATTTCTGCATGACTAATTGAATTTGCAACTGCATCAGAAAAATGGAAACCTGCAAACAGAGGCTGTCTCCAAGGCTCTCCTGCAGTACCTCAACATGTTCCTGTGAGATAAAGGTTGCACTGGCACAACTAGCTATGATGAGTCAACTAATCAATTATGCCCAAGTCTAGGCAATATCATAGGGTGGACATGCATTATAGGATGCTGTGTCACAGGGAGTGCAGATATTCAAATTATTGGAAGAAGGCAAGGAGAAATATGATTAACACACAACATATGCTTGTATTTCAGGTATGGATCAAAGACTAGTCCACAAAGTTATGAAATCCAACAGGTGTGGATGTGGAGTCATCTATTATACAATCAACTGTGAATGAGATGGCCAACTGACATTCCCTAAGTCTTTGAATTATTAAGTCTTGCAACATCCATCAAGCACTTCCTAGAAGGTACAGCAGCAGCAGCAGATGGCAACACCACAGGACTTACTACAGCAGACAGATGATAGTTATGTGAACACTCTGCCCCTAAGGAGAGGGAAGTAGATGAGGCAGTTTTTAGTCTGACTGGGAGATTTCCTGTAATTGTTTGCTAATTGTATTTCCCATTCATTGTTATTTTTTCTGGCGGTTGTATAATGTCAAGAAGAATAGAAGGGGTGTCCCGCGGTTCGGTTGGCAGCACACTCAGCTCACATACTGAGTGTCCATGGTTCGATCCCCAGCACAGGTGGAAACATTGGTCATGTTTCCTTACACCTGCTGCTCCTGTTCACCTAGCAGTAAGTAGGTACCTGGGTGTTAATCCACTGTTGTGGGTTGCATCCTGGGGCATGGTAGTATACCTTATACTATAGAGCTGGGCTTTGAAATGAACTGAGATAGGATAACAGCTCAGCCTGTAAAATTTGTGTAAAAAAAAAAAAAATACTTAAAATTTAAATTTGTTCTTAATGGTATAGTTATACTGGTATACTTCCCACCAATATAAAATCATTTAAATAACACTTATATGATTAAGAACATCTTGGGTAATAAAGGCTTGTGTGTTTTAGCTCAATATTGTCACAAAATTATTATAGTTATAGTCAAACTATGCACTAAACCCGGAAAAGTCATACAGCATTACAGGAAGAGATGTGCTTAAGGAGAAATATGTGAAGATTAGGAACAAATGAGGGGCAGGTGTGTGCAAGGGTAAGGGATACTTGGAGTAGTGGAGAGTGCAAAAGTAAAATAAAATCTAAGTTGGCACAATAAGTTAGTTTTTGTTAAAAAGTCAGTGTGTGTGTGTGTGTACTCACCTAATTGTGGTTGCAGGGGTCGATACTCAGCTCCTGGTGTGTGTGTATGTACTCACCTAGTTGTAGTTGCAGGGGTCGAGTCATAGATCCTGGACCGTGTGTGTGTGTGTGTCTGTCTGCAATGAAGGTGGGACTTTCAGCAAGGTGGTCAGTTAAAATAAGTGTGTTGATGCAATGAAGACGTCAGAAGTGAATTCTGGGTACCCACTGATAGACAGAACAGTCTTTTATGGTATGGTGAACTGACACTGCAACCTGGCAGTCCTCACAAAGATGTGCCAGGCGTTTTTCCATCAGGTGTCCATAACATGAACATCTGATACATAGGCAGGAGAGTGTAGTTGTTGTGATAAAAACACAGGCCTCATTTCTAGGCTTTATTGAACACAAAATCCATGGTACATGTCTGCAACAGAAGAAAATACATCTAATGACTGCTGCTGCAGGACAGGTGATGTAAGGTGCATATGTCCTCAGAAAAGCTATAGCTACTGGCGACATATTTAAGCTTACCATGTAATCTGCATCACGAATGTATTTGTGTAAGAGCGAGACCACACGCCATGCTGGGCCATCGCCGTACTGTTTGTTGTTATTGTTAGGGGCCCCCTGAGGTGGTGCCGTATTGTGTCCTGCAGCGGCTCTCCACAAGAGCGGTATCACTACAATCTCCCCTTCTAAAATATCAGATACAGTAATCCTCCAAACGGTTAGGTGGGTGACGTGACGTCCAGACCTTCGTAGCCCTTGAGCCTCTTCACCGGGTTCGGTATTTTCTAGCGGGGTTTGACTATCTACTGGAGCGGCATCCTCTATTTCAATACATCTAATGACTGCTGCTGCAGGACAGGTGATGTAAGGTGCATATGTCCTCCAGAAAAACTATAGCTACTGGCGACATATTTAAGCTTACCATGTAATCTGCATCACGAATTGTATCTGTTAGTAAGAGCGAGGACCACATGGGTAACAAGATGCATCATCGTACTGTTTGTTGTTATTGTAGGGGCCCCTGAAGTTAGTTGCCGTGTTATTGTCCTACTGTGACTCCCACAAGGGCGGTATCACTGCACTATCTTCCC
>WNWK01005611.1:0-117693 GCA_009830355.1 Cherax destructor
AGAGTAAGCTTATTAGTCTTCACCCAGGTAGATATTTTCTGTAATTCAACATTAACAGTGTTGGCCAGTATGACTGGGTTTTGGTGAGAGAAGACATATGTAGTGTCATCTGCAAATAATATGGGTTTGAGTAGTTGTGATGCATTCAGTAGGTCATTGATGTAAATGAGGAAGACGAGTGGTCCTAGTACACTTCCTTGCGGGACACCAACTGTTATTTGTTGTGTGGAAGAGTTAGCTCCATTTGTGTACACGTATTGGCTTCTGTTACTAAGGTTTGACTTTAGATAGTGAATGAGTGCCCTCTTATACCATAGTGTGATAATTTTGTGAGCAGTAAATCATGGTCGATTGTATCAAAAGCTTTACTTAAATCAATGAAGATTCCCAGTGGGACCTCTTTCTTCTCGAGAGCAGTGTATATTAGCTCTAGCATGTATATAATAGCATCATTTGAGCTTTTGTTAGTCCTGAATAAAAAATGACAGGGGTTGAGTATGTTGTGTGAGACGAGGTAGGAATAGATCTGCCTATGAATTAATTTTTCAAAGATTTTAGAGAGCAGAGGTAAGTTGGATATTGGTCTATAGCTATTCAAGTCTGCTTGATCACCTCCTTTGTGAATCGGGGTGACCCTTGGTATTTTGAGAATTGATGGGAAGGTGGAGGATTCGATGGATTTGTTGAAGAGTGTTGCAATAATTGGTGACAGTACTTGAGAAGCTTTTTTGTACATAAAAGGTCGTAAGCTGTTTATATATCCTGCCTTGTTTTTAAGGGCGTTGATGATGAGCGAGACTTCTATTGGGTTGGTTGGAGCTAATAGTGTATTAGGGTAGGTGTTGGTGAGGTAGTCTGATGGACGAGTGTTCGAGCTTGGGATCTTACTCGCTAGATTCTTTCATATGGTGGAGAAGAAAACATTAAGTCTATTTGCTGTTTCAGTTTGTGGGAGTTGGGGGTTCATCTGATTTTGTTATTTTGATTGTTTTGTTTTTGGATATCTTTTTAGTTCCTAGAATTTCAAGATAGGGTTTTCCAGGTCTTTTCATATCACCTTTTATGTTATGTAATCTGTTCTCATAATATAATTTTTGACCTTTATCAGGCTGGTAAGGATTAGAGTAGAGTTTGGAATGGTCTCTGGTTATTTGACCCCTTCTGTACTGTTTTTCATTAGGTGCTTTTGTTAATGGATTTAAGGAATGCTGGGTGTTAGCCAGGGACTGATCAGTCTCTTAGTGTGATTGTTTAGTTTTTAGGGTAATGTTTGTTATAGAGGTTTTTTTTTTAATTTTTTTTTTAAAAATTCTTAATAGTATCTGAATATGTTTCTATCTCATTTTGCCAGTTGATGTTAATCATAGCTGTTATAAATTATTAACAGCTGACTCTTATGTAGTCTGAAGGTAACTTTAGTAGTGTCTTGGGGCAATTTACCTAGGTTGGTTATGAGAAAGGTAGGGTAGTGGTCTGGGTGTTGTCTGTGATTATGCCTGATTTTAAAGGGATATAGTGTTAGTCAGATGTGTCTAATAAGGAAATACTAGTCTCAAGATTCTTGTAGGTTTTGTTATTGTTGGTAGCAACAAGCAGTTGCTCATTGTTTGTGAATTCAGTTACTTGTGGGTCCTGGTCATGTAGGAGATTTATGCTGAAATCTCCTGTGAGCAGCAAATGGTCTTTGTTCATGTGTGCATCAGTTATCAAGTTTTAAAAATTTTCACTAAAATTGTGAATGTTTGACTGTGGTAATCTGAAGGTGTTTATCACTGTGAGGGGTTTTTGGAGGTCTTTTGATTTAAATTTAGCTATAATATATTCTCCATGTACATCCCTTGTGCAAGAATTATTAATACATTCAAGTTGATCTGAGTAATATATAGCTATTCCACCCTCTCGCTGGTCTGTCCTACAGTTGTGTATGGCTGTGTAACCTGGAATGGTATAGACATCTGTAGTACCAGGCTTTAGCCAAGTTTCGGTGAGTGTGATGATTGACATACTGGTATGCAGGAAATTGAGTAATGCTGTGAGGCCATCATAATGTTTGCTCAAAGATCTAACATTGTAATTAAAGATAGTTATGTTATTGTTGGCTCTGAGTAATGTCTTTGCTTGGTCTGCTGTGTATGGTTTCCTTTTGTCTTAACTTAATGTAACTATAAAACATACCATAGTGCCAAACACCAGATACAATAGAATAATACTGAGAACCTTGTTCCAATAACCATTATAGATTTTTTTAAATTCTTCAGAATGTCACATTTTGTCCTGTCCTGTCAATTAATTAGTAGTAAGGTGAACGATCACGGCAAAAAAAAAAAAACTTTAGATTCAGTAGCTGTGGGATCCAGGAAAAAGTAGCCTCTTTATCTTATAAACTCAGCCCCTACAGTGCCTCAATGCAGTAAAAAATAAAGTGTGGCATGAATTAAGAATCAGTACTGAAGATTCGAAGCTGATCTGAGAAGGCATTAAGAGGTTATCCAATATCTTAAGAAATGACAAGGCGGCACCTACATAGCCCAAAGCCAACCTGGTCTTTGCGGAAGATTCAGCAGGTTTGAAAGTATAGTTTAGAGAAGAGGTACTTTTCACTTAACTAACAGAAATCAGTGTCCCAGTTTATTTAGTAAAACTGGCAAATTAGGACTTGTACCACTTAGTAACAATGCAAATCAAAAGCAGAACATAATTCAGTAGTCCTTTAAATACGACGCAGCATTTTCTAGTGGTCGCACGAAGACTCTAATTTTTAATAAAAATTGCATATTGGCACCTGGACAGCTCAAATGAATCCCTTTTAGTTTTAAACTGACCAGAAGAGGCATCCTGTGTTTTCTGTAAAGAAACATGTTTAATAAAATTAGTAAATTAAAGCTGGCAAAGGCCAATAATAATGTAAATCCTCCTATGAATAAAGCCCAACATTACTGAAGCATTTAAGCCGATCAGATAAGATAGTTTACAGATTATATGGAGTCCATTTATTTATAATTCATTAACTATATTAATAAATTGTAAAAATGCCTTTATACCACCATGTCAAACAGGATGTCACTGTGAACATAAGACACATATGCAACATCTGGGCATCTTTAATGTAGATGTTTCTCCATCCAGTGGCTATATCAATACAAATTCTTGGACATAACTTGAAGACAGTAGAACTATATACAAAAGATGAGGTAATCAATCCCTCAGTCTTGGAAATGGCGCCAAGAGCACCGTAGTCTTGAAGAATCTGGAGCACAGGCAAGAAGGCTGGCGCTTATATACTGGCGTCAGGTGGAAAGGGGACGGGTAGCAGACGAAGGCATTGTCACTGGTAGACGGGATTTCCCAGTGGAAGTAGGTCATACTCAAGGGACATGTTAATAGAAGTGAAGAAGGTTGTGGAGATGTCCTCTGAACCAAGATCCCATGATGTTGCAGTTTCTAACAAGTTGTGATTTACACATATTTTGCAAAGGCGTTTGACAAATGCGATCATGGAGTGATAGCGCACAAAATGAGGGCCATAGGCATTACGGGGAAGGTAGGCAGATGGATTTTTGAGTTCCTAACACAAAGAACACAAAAAGTAGTAGTGAACAGGGCAAGATCCAGCATCAGCGAGGTCAAAAGCTCAGTGCCCCAAGGCACTGTCCTGGCACCTCTGCTGTTTCTCATCCTCATAGCAGACATAGATAAAAACACCCAGCACACTTTTGTATCATCATTTGCAGATGACACTAAAATAAGCATGAAAGTCACTACGGTAGAGGACACTGAAAAATTACAGGAGGACATAAGCAAGGTCTTCCAATGGGCAGTGGAGAACAACATGACGTTCAATGGTGATAAGTTTCAGCTGCTTAGGTATGGAAAAAGGAAGAACTCAAAAGGAACACTATATACAAAACGCAAGAGGGTCACCACATAGAACGAAAGGAACACGTAAAGGACTTGGGAATAATTATGTCTGCTGATCTGTCGTTTAAAGACCATAACAAGACAAAGATCACAACAGCCAGGAAGATGACGGGGTGGGTATTGAGAACTTTCAAAACAAGGGAAATAATGCCGATGGTGACACTATTCAAATCGCTAGTGCTCCCTCACTTAGAATACTGCTCAGTGCTGACGGCCCTGTTCAGGGCAGGAGAAATAGCAGAGCTGGAACAAATCCAGAGATCGTTTACGGCTCACATTGAGCCATTGAAACATCTAAATTATTGGGAACGCCTTCAAGTCTTGAACATGTACTCATTGAGCGGAGGAGAGAGAGATACATGATAATATATACATGGAAAGTACTTGAGGGCCTGGTCCCAAATCTGCACACTGCCATAACAACATACTGGAGTGAGAGATATGGGAGAAAGTGTAAAATAAACCCAGTGAGGAGCAGGGGTGCGGTGGGGACAATACGGGAGCACTGTATTAGCATCCGGGGTCCCAGACTATTCAACATCTTACCAGAAGATATCCGAAACACGGCTGGAACCAGTGTAGAAGCCTTCAAGAGGAAACTGACAAATATCTTCACCAGGTGCCAGATCAACCAGGCTGTGATGGATATGTGGGGCAGCGGGCCTCCAGCAGCAACAGCCTGGTTGACCAGGCAAGCACCAGACGAGCCTGGCCCATGGCCGGGCTCAGAGAGTAGATACTCTCGAAACTCTTCAAAGGTATATCAAAGGTATGCTCAGATGTTGCATATGTGTCTAATGTTTATCTTGTCGGTATTGTATACAGGATGTCACTGGTTTCATGAGATGCATAAGTAACTAAGAATTAATGTTTTTTTAGATTATGTATAATAAAAGTATTTCATGGAAATAATAGTCAAATACAAAAATTAAATACCAAATTGGCACCTACACACATTACAATCCAAACATTATTCTCAGAAGATTATACCAGTAGAGAAAGTTTGAGGCGGAGTCTTTCGCATGATCACAAGAAAAACAAAATTATGAATGACTTCAAAAAAATTATCTGGGCTACAGAAAAATGAAAAACTCATGCATGCTAATTGTTGAGTAAACATTCCCCCCCCAAAAAAAAAAATGCACAGTAATGTGACTGGAACAATTCACAAGTAACCCGCACATAGGAGAGGATAACTTATGACGACATTTCTGTCTGACTTGTACCATTAACAAGTCAGACTAACACACGAAGGTGAGGGAACCAGGATGTACAAGAGATGAGGACAGGGACGGGACAAAAAGAGAAAGAAAGAGGAAGTGGTAGAGGTAATGTTGGAAGCAGTAATATAAGTACTAATGGTGGTAGTAGGTAGAGGAAGTAGTGATAGTGGCACTAGTAAGAGTGAAACGAGGCAATAGTAGTAGTAGTAATAGTAATTGTAGGATTGGTATTAGTACAGTAGTAGTAGTAGACATAGTTATGAACTAAGTTTGAGAACAAGAAAAAGAAGCACTGTAGGAGAGCTAATGGCCCACCAGGGTGGGACCAAGAACCCAGGGAAGGGAGGGGACTGAAGGACAGAACACACCTAGGCAAAAGGAAGGAAGACAAAGAAAATATAGGAAAGGAGAAGAGGTAGGAGAGGAGGATAAGAAAGGATCAGGTCAAGACACGTGTGTTCTGAATTTTGGAGCAGCATTTGACAAAGAAAATTAGTGAATGTACATGCCACTGTGCATAGGCTTGCGATAAACGTAAAAATAAAAGCCTGTAGCTGAGCGATGGACATGTACATCAAGGAAAAGAAGCAAAGAGTTAGATTCCCATTCAGCTATGAACTTGATAGAAGGAGCAAGATTGTTATGGACATCGAGAATGATTGGAAGAGACTAGAGTCTTGAGGCCAAAGAGCAAAGATGTCACCTACTTAGCGGAGTCAGAGGGAAGGTCTGCTACAGTGATCCTCCTTTCTTATGTTCGTATATAAAGAAAAACAGATAGAGGAGAATCCATAGTAACACCTAAGGTTTGAGAATAAAATTTACTTTGAAAGGAAAAGGAGTAAAAATCCACAAAAAAATAAATAAGATTTAAGGTAGATATCAGTGAGTATTAATGAAGACGTAATAAATGTTTACTGTACTGGAAGAAAAAGAAAGAAATCGGATCAAGCACTTGAATGCGTCCCGTCGTGGATATCTAAATGAGGAGGAAATGTGTGAGACATGTTGAAGGCAGAATTGTTTTAATGGTAGGTGAGAAAAACATTTTCCAAGGCCCTAAAGTACATTAACCAATATAATGATTAAAATGATGAAATATTGTCTCATGAACACAGAATTCTTGAAATTTAGCATGGCCTTATCTGCGTTGAAAATCTAATTTATTGTAATTGATCATTAGATGATTACTTCAAAAACATTTGACAATGTAATTATTTATCACTATTTTCAGGTAGGCTCTGGTTGGCATTAATGGTGAGCGTGGGGGTAGTGAGTGGGAGCCTGTGGCTGCTGCTCACTGCATGGAGGAAGTTGACAGGACTGACAGGGGTGAAGCTCAACACCACACTTTTATACAGCTGGGGGACACTCCTCAACCAGTCATCCAGCAACCTCTCATTCAGTGTCTCTGGAAGAGTATGTCTTCTCTCTACGTACTAAAATTCGAGAGATTTTGAATAATTAATTTATCTATTCATGTTCCAAATTGTATTCACTTATATTGAAGTGTGCAATGTTTATTTTCATTATTAGTAAACTCAAATAGACGTGTGTCAGTCAATGTCAGATCCTGTAAAACCAGACCCTGTATATATGTTCCTTTAAGTCTAAAGTTGTTTATGATTTCATTGTATATATCCATGAATAAATATTTATTTACTGTTATTTGTCTGAAATATTTGGATCTGAAATATTTCATGCAAATAAATAAATAAATACTTATGTGATACTTATATACTTATGTCTTTCACATTCATGTTTTCAACATAACCATGTATGACTTTTGTATAGAGGCAAGCTAGACCAGTTCAGAAGTTAGAGGAGATGAAGCAGCCATGTCCAGGTTTGTCTACTGTCACAAAATTTCATGTAAATGATTTGCCAAAACCTTATGACATATAAAGAGTTCATACTTTTAAGTGGCATTGCTCGAGGCTGGTTCTCTGTAACTCTTTCTCAGTCTACAAGGAGATGCTCCCTCTGTTAAGCGTCAGTAGCATCTGAGGCGTGAGTGGGTAATCAACAGTTTGCACTCACCTATTTGCTGTTGCATGGGGCGACTCAACTCCTGGCCCCGCCTCTTCGCTGATCGCTACTACGTCCATTCTCTTCCTGCTCCAAGAGGTTTATCTCACCTCTCCTTAAAGCTATGTGTGGAATCTTTACTGCTTCACTTTGCAGATCGTTCCACTTCCTGACAACTCTTTGAATAAATAATAACATTCTTATGATTCATCTGAGTTTTCAACTTCTATGTTGTGACCCCTTGTTGCTGTGTTCCATCTTTGAAACATTCTGTCCCTTTCCAGCTTGTCAATTCCTCTCAGTACTGTATACGTAGTTATCATGTTTTCTCTGTCTCCTCCTGTCCTCCATTCTTCTTCTAGGTTCGCCGGTACTGCCGGCCCGGGTCTTTTCCAGATGGTGACCCGACTATGGCTTCCTGTTGCTGGAGTTTCTTGAAGGGCATGTCAGCTGCGCAGCAGCTGGCATGTCAGGAAGGGCCAAGGAAGCTGAGTAGCAGCTGGTGATGTCGGGGAAGGCTGAGAGAGCAACCACTCTTAGGTCCAATGGAACCACACCCCAGCTTTAGGCAGCAGGCAGAGCGCTGGGGAAGCTCAGCTTCATGATGATTGGTTGATGAGAAGCTTCCTTAGTGTAAGATAGCGTTTTCGATGCCTCTGACTTTCGTTCTCGAGACCTTATTGGCGTCGTTAGTAATATACTGCTTGACGTCCACAGTCATTGCTTGAGTGCTGCATAGTTGATTAGGGTCGCATGGAAATTTCACTGTTCCATCCTGGAGTCGTCCCTCGAGTTCGTCGCAATGCACCTCATCACGGTATTGGTCGGCTGTATAGAACCCGACGCCAGGCCATTCTAAGTATTTAGGTGCAGTATGGCATGTAGCCCTGCATCAATTATTGCAATTTGTGCAGATGTAAAGGATTTTTAGGTAGAAATAGAGGTAGGTGGCTTGGTATTGGGACTTTCTTCAGCTGGCTGCGGTACTTTAGCTTTGGTGTCACGGCTATGCGTGCCATGGCCAATCTTAGGACTGGTGCCAGCCACGATATTCTCCGGATGTTCTACGTGCAGGCGGTGCGCTCGCTAGTCGACTATGGTGCAATCACCCTGGCCCATGCTCATCCCTCATGCCTCAAGCGCCTCAGCGTTGTACAAAATGCTGCGGCTCGGATCATGCTGGGGGCCCCGGGCTGGACCAACACATTGACTCTGAACAGAGAGGCCCAGCTGCAGCCCCTAAGTGACATGATCGCCCTTGTTGCTGCCAGGAGGTTGGCCAAATTTGTCCAGCTACCGGGCGGTGAGCGCCTGCTGAGAGACCTCCTTGACCATCAGCGAGGCGACTTCGCAGGGGGCCGTGTCCGACTATGGTTGTGGTCGGCTGCGGAAGTGACACAGGAGCTCCTGCCAATGCCGCTCCTCGAGGACAAGGGATGCGACCGGCCAGTCGATGGGTACACCGTGCCACCGCCATGGGCACCAGAACCTGTCGTAATCCACCTTGCAAACCTGTCAGCCAGCAAGCGTCACTGTCCACAGCGCGTGCTGCAGCGGTGGGCAGCTGCAAGCATTGCTGCAGCGGAGCATCCCGGGTGTGCAGTGTACTACACTGATGGATCAAGAGACCCGAGGCCGGCCGCACGGGTTCCGGATATATCACTCCTCCCTAACGCCGGCTGGCGCCTCCCAGACCACTGCAGCATCCTACAGGCAGAACTCCACGCCATCCAGAGGGCCATCCAACATGCGCTCCTGGAACACCACCAACCTCCAGTCATCCACGTCGACTCCAGGGCGGCGATACAGGCCATCATGCATAGGGAGCCCAAGGATAACATCCGGCTCCTCACCGCCATCAGAAGAGACCTACACTCACTTGACGAGCAGGGCCGGCAAGCAACAATAATTGGATACCAAGCCACATCGACTTTGCTGGGAATGATGCGGCGGATGGGGCAGAGTCTGCACAGTTGCCCAACCTGCGACTACAATTGCCATTAGCCGCAGGCAGGTGCACCTGGGGCAGCTTCGGCAGCCAGACGCCCACTACCAGCACCGGGAGCATCTCGGAGCCGGCACTGGTATGACAGAGCGACACGTAGGAGCCCCCACCAAACATGAGGAAACTGAACAGGGAGCTGCAAGTCAGCGTCCACCGCCTGCGCCTCGGCTACCCTACTGCAAAACCTCATCGAACGCATGAGTGAGGAGCTTTGCCGCCACTGCTACCGGATGGTTCCAAAGCCTCTAGTTCACTACATGCTTGACTGTCCTGCGACGACGTCCATCCGCCGCAGGCACTTCCCGATGGCACCTGGGGATCTGACCCGCGAGGACAAAGCAGCCCGGCTGGTTTACCTGGCCACCCATGACTTGGAGACACTGCTCCCAGTCCTAGCCACCCACCCCCCCCCTGATGACGACACCGGAGAACCCCGACGACACCAAGACTACCCACTACAGCTATTCTTTCTCTCACTTCCTTCTTATCCCCCATCCTTCTTCTTCCTATGTATGTAGAATCACAGCCTGAAGTACCAAGATCTGCTGATGAAGATGCGACGTCAGAAGACACTCCCCATCATGGGGAGCCACAGCAAGAAAGAAGGAGATGACCGACACCCTCTACCCAGGGGGCCAATGCCGGGTCACCATTTGGAGAAGACCCGGGCCGGATGTACCGGCGTACATACAACAACAACAACAATGATTGGTTCGGGTGGGGTGAGATCGCTAATTGGTCCGTTTCGGTGGTGGATGAAGTTGATGGTAGCGTCTCATTGGCGGGAGTTGGAGTAGTCTCGTCGCATGTAGGAGATGATGGTGGTGGTGGGGCTGCTTGAGAGGTAACGATTGAAGGACCACTGGTTGATCCTGATGTGAGCTTGAATATATCAGAACAAGTTGGAGAATCTGGGAAAGTCAATGGGCATGTTGTTTAGCCTGAAGAGTTCGTTGATGGCCATAATATGCATGTGGATGTTTGTGGGTTCACCGTCTGGCATAGGTGTAGCAAATTGCTGGCGGAGAACGAAGATTGTGTGGCCTTGAGTATTTTGGTTGTGTCTGCTTGCAGTTTTATGATTGCAGAATATGTTGTAGACATTGTATGGAGTTTTTGCTGCTGTTCTTCTTGTTTTTTTGAGAATTTCTCTTCTTGTTGAGCACTTGGTAGTTAGGGTGTGGTGGTCATTCTTGCAGTTCAGTCATTTTGGTGGAGTGGTGGAGGTACAAGCCTTAAAATCATATCCTTCACTGCCGCAAGTAGGTAAGAGCAGCAGCTGAAGCACTGTGGGGTGTGCAGGAATCCCTCGGCTTCAATGTAGTTTTGGTTGATGTAGAAGTAGTTAATTGCCATTCCATCGGCGAGAACTTGGGTAGCCATGTTGACGTCAGTGAGGCGATCTTTAGGATTGAAGAAGAGTTGAGTATTTTGGTAATATATTCCAGGGGTTCTGGTCTTCTATTGACTTCTTGATATCTTCGATGTGTTAGTTCTCTTGGTCCTCAAGGCTGGGAAAGACGTGACTTGAAATTATCGTTCAGAAAGGGTGGTTGTAGCGGCAGTGGTGATTACTTTTTCAGCTTCATTGTCGTCTATGCAGACTACAGGACAAGCATCCTTGAGCGACAGAATCGCATTAAATTTTACTTGCAAACTGCAGCTAACAGCAGCTGCAAGGGCAAGTTTGGGCGAGTCATTTACCGTCCCACTTCTCGTCTTGATCTTCACACGTTTTCAGTAATGCATCGTGGAAAAACATAGATAACGACGAATGCGAAAATAAAGGTTCCCCTCCCCAACGGGGATCGTGGGGACTAGTCTTAATGCTAACCTTTGCAGTTTTTCTAATTTTTTGACCTGCTTGACAAGGTGTAGATTCCATACTGGTGCTGCATACTCCAATATGGGCCTAACGTACACGGTGCACAATGTCTTGAATGGCACCTTACCTAGGTGTTGAAACGCAATTCTCAGGTTTGCCAGGCGCTTATTAGGCATATGAATATGTATATACATTAATGAATTCATGAACTAAGTGGTTTTTAAGCAAATAACAATAATATGACTTTCCGGGGATCAAACCCGCGATGTTTTTGGCCGTCTCCTGGGAAGCCCACGAAAATCCATATAATCAACTACAAACCTTAAACGCGGAAACTTCAGAACACAGATTTCTTAGCAGAATCTAACTATAAACTTTCAGTGCTAAGGTGTCTCACATAGTGGAAGGATGAAATATTTAAATGCCTGCGTAAGTATCAATTTACTAGTTTATATAAGAAATTATCATTAGAGTTTGCAAGTGATTATTTATGAATTTCTACGCTGGTTGGCTTCAAATCAACTTATGTTGATTCCGTACTATTTGTAGCACTAAGTTTTCTAGTTTAATGCGTCATAGCTGTCTGTAATAGACCAACAACCAAAACAAGTCTAGTTAATCAGCGTGAAAGTGGTGATATGTATTCCTCGTCGTTGCTACATTAATCTGATGATGCTGGAATAGTAGATAAATAAATAATGTACACTTTATACAGGCCTAGTTGACATCAATGACGTACTACCATACAGAAAGCCGCTTGTTATGCAGTGTGAAAGTTTACTCAGGCCGGGCCGGTACTCTTCCGGCCCGGGCCTTTTCCAAGTGGTGGCCCGGCCTCGGCTCCCTTTCTCGGGAGTATCTCAGACTAATGTCTGCATGGGAGGAGGTACAAATACCTCCTCATCGTTGGGACCAACTGTCCCCAGGCCTAGCCACATTCCCCGCCCTCACGGGGCTCGTAGGGAGAAGCTAGGCCTCTCTGGTCTGCCGTCTTCCCCGCCCCAGGGAAGCTAATGGTAATAGCAGTCTTGTGAGCTGCAGGTGGTAGCAAGCTCTAGCTCAGGCACCTACCCTTCTCTAGAAGGGCTGGGCATGGTGTTTTCCTGTCAGATCCTATTTCTATTCTAGGTGATTTGCCGGTATGGATGTCAAATCCTAAGAAAGCATTTGACAAGGCTGGCTCCTCCTTATAGTGTTCCCCAACACGCTTCTAGATTCTACCGAGGAGAGTTGGACTGATCCTCTGATCACCGTGGACCGTCCAGACACCAGGAACGCTGGTGTAGTTTCAACCGGGAGAATGCTGTGTAAGGGTAGGGCTGGACCGGTGTCAGGTAGCGGTGTAGCGACGTCTCCTGATAAATGCTCCCTTAACTACCTCAGCATGCGTCGGATGACCCAAGCTGACAATTAAGGCTAAAATGCGGAAGAGAAACAACTCAGTTACAGACAGCGCAATAAATCACTCACATGATAGGCGTACGGCCTTTAAAAGAAATGGTGAGGATTAAACAAAGTAACTGAAAATTATAATCAAGGCAGGAATAAATTTAAGTCCAAAGCCCAAAATAAGAGTGAAGCTCTTAAGACAAACGATCACAAAATAAATTAGACAGGAACAGAACAAATACAGATGCGTTGGTAGCCGCCAGTCATGTGATTCTCCACAGGTCGGAGATGCTCATGTCACCTCCCACCGGGTGTAAAAAGGTATGGGAGAGGATAGCGGAGCTAGTCACTCACCCTACGTTAACAAGCAGAGTGCCCAACAAACTACCACCATCATACATTCATACTTGAATTACTCCTATCCAATGAACTTTTCCATTACACAGAGCATTTCGGGCAAATTAGGTTAATTTTGCCCGGGATGCTACCCACACCAGTTGACTTTCACCCAGTTATCCATTTTATACTGATGGGTGAACATAGACAAGCGGTGTAAGGAAACACTCCCAATGTTTCAACCCTCGCCAGAAATCGAACCTGCACACTCACCATGTGAAGCGAGAGCTTTTGCCACCAGGCCTCGGTCGTGGCCTTGGTGGTTAATATATAGACTGACCAAGACACTTCATATTTCTAACTTGAAATAAAGCGAAGTAACTTATTAACGTAAGTCGATATGGGACATCGTTTTGTTAAAGCTTGAGCTTTATTTATTTCTTTGATAAAGGGTATAACGTCGTTAGTTGTTTGTGGCAGTTGGATTATTCTGTTTATATGGGTATTTAAAAGTATATGTCTGGTGTACTGTATGGGTATGACAGCACATTAAGATTCTGAATTCAATGTTTACAGATGCTGGTAGGGGTGTGGCTGGTGGTCTGTCTAGTCATAACCACAGGATACAGTTCCTCATTGATAGCTCACTTGACTGTCCAGGGAAAGACCAAACCTCCGGAAACAATAGAGGACCTGGTGGCTCGGCAAGACTGGAGTTGGGGCATCGAATCATGGATGATGAATGGAGCTCCTCAACAATACTTCACCAATAATACCAATCCTGTGGTGAACCAAATAAAGAAGAAATTAGAAGTGAGCATTACTAGTATAAAAAAATATAATAATAATAATAATACATCTCTAAAATCACTTTAATTCTATGTAACAAGAGATAAATATTTCGACATATTCAGTCCAGGTTCAACATATTCTTTGCAACAAAATTTGACAGCTTGTAATTGCTTAGCTGGTAAAAAAATAATCCTTTTGTGACATTACAAGGTATACCAGCTATGTACCAGCTATGATCCTAAGTAATACATTATTTCATATTTCTCTTATTATTATTATTCTTAGGTGTCCACAAACTGGTATTTTTAAGTAGTTGTTTCTTCTGATTATCATTAACTCAGTCTTTAACTCTATTTGGCTACCTTAGGTTAAATCACTTTTAATTAATGTTCTTTTTATGTTTGTAACATCTGTTTGTTTTCAAGATAATTCATAACCTTTTGCATGTTATGCACACTGGTCTTATATATAATTTTCGTAATTTCTGTCTTTCTTAAAAACTTTGCAATATTTTTTGTTTAAGTAGATCCCAGTTTGCTTTTCTTGAGGAAATTTAAGAAAAATGAATACTGCTTTTCATACGATAATTTCTGAGTGCCGCATCTGATTGGCTTCAAACTTTCCATACGAGTGCCGCATCTGATTGCCTTCAAACTTTCCATGCTCATAACGTTATAATGAAACTTGTGAGCTGTTTCATGCTTAATGTGCCTCCTTATTTGAGAAACCTGTTCTCTATTTTCTTTAAGAGAAGTTTGAATTAAATTTTTACTGTATATGAACTAATACACATATATGACCCTTGTGGGTTTAACGCCTAGTTATGATTGCATTAATAATGAACTAATATAAAAATTTGGATATCAGTTTCCATATAATGACTTATGAATGCCACTTTCTGATTTCGTTCAAATCTTCAACACTTCTATATAACATCATTATCAATTTTGCACTATTCTAATCACGTGCATCAAGCCGCAAAGTACTGGAATACAGGGATACCTTCCTTGTATTGCCCAGCCAAAAGGAACTGGGATTGTAGAATACAGGAATACCTTCCTCGTATTGCCCAGCCAAAAGGAAATGGGATTGTAGAATACAGGGATACCTTCCTAGTATTGCCGAGCCAAAAGGAACTGGGATTGTAGAATACAGGGATACCTTCCTCGTATTGCCCAGCCAAAAGGAAATGGGATTGTAGAATACAGGGATACCTTCCTAGTATTGCCGAGCCAAAAGGAACTGGGATTGTAGAATATAGGGATACCTTCCTCGTATTGCACCGCCCAAAGAACGATTGTAGAATACAGGGATACCTTCCTAATATTGCCAAGCCAAAAGGAAATGGGATTGTAGAATACAGGGATACCTTCCTCGTATTGCCCAGCCAAAAGGAAATGGGATTGTAGAATACAGGGATACCTTCCTCGTATTGCCCAGCCAAAAGGAAATGGGATTGTAGAATACAGGGATACCTTCCTCGTATTGCCCAGCCAAAAGGAAATGGGATTGTAGAATACAGGGATACCTTCCTAGTATTGCCGAGCCAAAAGGAACTGGGATTGTAGAATATAGGGATACCTTCCTCGTATTGCCCAGCCAAAATTAACTGGGATTGTAGAATACAGGGATACCTTCCTCGTATTGCCCAGCCAAAATTAACTGGGATTGTAGAATACAGGGATACCTTCCTCGTATTGCCCAGCAAAAAGAAACTGGGATTGTAGAAGATAGGGATACCTTCCTCGTATTGCCCAGCAAAAAGAAACTGGGATTGTAGAAGATAGGGATACCTTCCTCGTATTACCCATCCAAAAGAAACTTGGATTGTAGAATACAGGGATACATTCCTCGTATTACCCAGCCAAAAGGAATTAGGATTGTAGAATACAGGGATACCTTCCTCGTATTGTCCAGACAACAGGAACTGGGATTGTAGAATACAGGGATACCTTCCTCGCATTGCCCAGCCAAAAGGAATTAGGATTGTAGAATACAGGGATACCTTCCTCGTATTGCCAAGCAAAAATAAAATGGGATTGTAGAATACAGGGATACCTTCCTCGAATCGCCCTGCCACCGAAATAAATCTGGTCATTATGTGTCATTATGTATTGATTTAGGAATATACTCTGTTGAGAATATATGAGGTCTTCAGCTAACATAAATTACCATAATCTTAATAAATAACAAAACACTGACGATTCAAAATAGACACGTAGATAAAAGTCACAACAGAAAAATACTAGAGTATGCGTACATAATATTGCCGCTTAATTATTAAATTAATTTAAATTTCTTTACGGTAAATAAATTCAATTAGTTGGTGGAAAATCTTTGTTAATTATTGAACGAAGGTGACACGACATTGTAATAACACGATCGTAGACAAATGAAAAAAGTGAAGGAACGTGTGGGTTTGTGAGTTGTATTACTTACCATGGGTTCAGACCCCACTCACTTACGATGGGTTCAGACCCCACTCACTTACGATGGGTTCAGACCCCACTCACTTACCATGGGTTCAGACCCCACTCACTTACGATGGGTTCAGATCCCACTCACTTACCATGGGTTCAGGCCCCACTCACTTATCATGGGTTCAGGCCCCACTCACTTGCTATGGGTTCAGGCCCCACTCACTTATCATGGGTTCAGGCCCACTCATTTACTATGGGCTAATTAATTCCTTATCAAAAAAGTAAATTAATGACATAATATGTAACCAAATACATTATTTAACAACTGAGGGTAGTCTCAAAATCATCCTGTTAAACCACTTCTGGTTAAATAATAAGATTAATAAGTGATTGGAAAGCGTACTATTACAGAAACTAGCAGAGCGCTCCCACCTACCTCAGTGTCTCAGTACATATTGTGTACTTCATCTGAGAACTACTTCGTCAACAAGTGAACACTCTGAAGTCTCCTGAACCGGAAACCAATCAATCATAAGATGCATAACTACCTACTTCCCTCTAATATGAAGTTTCAGGGAAGGCTGCACCATGGTGTTCTTGCTAAGCAACCTCTCTGGCACACTTTAAAAAAAAAAACCACATCGGCCGTCTCCCACCAAGGCAGGGTGGCCCGAAAAAGAAAAATTTTCTCCATCATTCACTCCATCACTGTCTTGCCAGAGGCGCGCTTACACTAAAGTTATAAAACTGCAACATTAACACCCCTCCTTCAGAGTGCAGACACTGTATTTCCCATCTCAAGGACTCAAGTCCGGCCTGCCGGTTTACCTGAATCCCTTCATAAATGTTACTTTGCTCACACTCCAACATGCACGTCAAATCCTAAAAACAATTTGCCTCCATTCGCTCCTATCTAACACGCTCACGCATGCTTGCTGGAAGTCCAAGCCCCTCTCAAACAAAACAACCTTTACTCTCTCCCTCCAACCTTTCCTAGGCCGACCCGTACCCCGCCTTTCCTCTACTACAGATTTATGCACTCTCGAAGTCATTATATTTTGTTCCAACCTCTCTACATGTCCGAACCATCTCAATAACCCCTCCTCAGCTCTCTGGATAATAGTTTTGGTAATCCCACGCCTCCTCCTAATTTCCAAACTACGAATCTCTGCATTATATTCCCACCACACATAGCCGTCAGACATGACATCTCCACTGCCTCCAGCCTTCTTCTTGTTGCAATATTCACCACCCATCCTTCACACCCATATAAAAGTGTTGGTATAACTATACTCTCATACATTCCTGTCTTTGCTTCCATGGACAAAGTTCTTTGTCTGCACAGACTTCTAAGTGTATCACTCACCTTTTTCCCCTCATCAATTCTATGATTCACCTCACCTTTCATACACCTCATCTTTCCACTCCTAAATATCTGAATACATTCACCTCCTCCATACTCACTCCCTCCAATCTGATATCCAGACTTTCGTTACCTAGGTTTTTTTTTGTTATCCTCATCACCTTACTTTTTTCCATATTTCCTTTTGATTTTCTTTTACATACCCTACCAAACTTGTATAAGGCCTACTTTTACATACTCTAATCTGAGCCTCACTGTCCTCGTTAAAACTCTTCACTGCTTTCAGTAACCTACCTCCTATTCCATACACTTGCAGCATCTGCCACATTGCCCTCCTATCTACCCTGTCATACGCCTTTTCCATATCCATGTCCTAAAACCATCTTTACCCTTATCTTTACCTATATCTTTCACTGCTAAACACTTTGTCTACACACCCCCTACCATTCCTAAAGCCTCCTTGTACATCTGTTATTCTACTTTCCGTCTTACTCTTAATTCTTTCAATAATAACTCTACCATACACTTTACCAGGTATACTCAACAGACTAATTCCCCTATAATTTTTGCACTCTCTTTTGTACCCTTTACATTTATACAAAGCAACTTACACGCTCTCTGCTAATCCCTAGGTACCTTACCCTCTTCCATACATTTATTAAATAAAAACAGCAACCACTACAAAGCTATATGTACACTTGCTTTTAATATTTCTATTTTTATCCCATCAATCCCAGATGCCTTACCCTCTTTCATTCTACCCACTGCCTCACGAACTTCCCCAACACTCACAACTGGCTCTTCTACGCTCCTATAAGATGTTATTTCTCCTTGCCCTACACACGAAATCACAACTTCCCTATCCTCATCAACATTTAACAATTCCTCAAAATATTCCCTCCATCTTCCCGATACCTCTAACTCTACATTTAATAACTCTTTTCTCCTATCTTTAACTATCAAATCCATTCGTTCCCTAGACTTCGTCAACTTATTAATCTCACTCCAAAACTTTTTCTTATTTTCAACAAAATTTGTTGATAACATCTCACCCACTCTCTCATTTGCTCTCTTTTTACATTGCTTCACCACTCTCTTAACCTCTCTTTTTCTTTCCATATACTACTCCTCTCTCCTTGCATCACTTCTACTCTGTAAAATCCTCTCATATGCTAAAAATATATGATGTAACAATATATAATATATCATACTGGGCAGAAATAATGTTATTAAATATGATCTTCATGTAATTATATCATTCCTTGTATATACACATCAGATTGTTACTGCACATGATCCACTCTCATTGGTAAAAAGAGGACGTTACACTCTGTTTTCACCCAAGTTCTACATCAAGGTCGTCATTGACTCCTTTTATACCGACAACTACGGTCAAACACCATACTACATCACCAATAATGGAATTCAAATAGTAGCAGAAATTGGATGGGGATTTAGGCAAGTATATAGTTTTTATTGGAATTTAAATAGATGATCGTTATCTGTTCTTGGAAAAACGATCTAAGTAACAAAAATGAATGTTTTTGAAATCTTGGAGTCTACTAAATGGACGAATATATTTTTGGTATTTTGAATATGTTATTTATACTCTTCTATTCTAGTATACAATATTTGTTGCATTATATAATTCGCTAAAATATTCACCATATGAAGGTCTGAAGTATATAAAATTTAACCATGCTTTAGTCAGTCAGTTGTAAACACTTGTACTGGGATTGTATCATTATAAGACTTGCCTGTTATAATTTGTTCAAAATTCTTCAAAATATATATCAGATTTTCTCCACTTTAGGAAAGGCGCTCCATTTTATGAGCGTTTTAAGCAGTTGTTGCTCCAGTTAAAAGAATCTGGCATTACCGACCAATGGACTAATGATGTGATAGCCAGACGAGTGAGGGAGAACAGAGGAGGTTCACAACTTCACCCTCAGGAGTCCCTTGGAAATATACACACCGTAAGTATATCATGATAAATGTTTGGGAAAATTAACACATTCATGTTCATGGGTACGCTCATCTCTTTCTTCTATATTGTACTTTGGTTAAAAATTAAATTTCGTTATGTAAGCCGGTAAAAAAAAGTTATTAAAAGAATGTAGCAAATTATATATGTAAAACACGTTTCCATAATATTAATTTATTAGCTTGTTTCAAAAGTTAAACCGTACAACAAATATTTTTAGGTTTCTATGAAAAGCTACATATAAACAAAGATGCGAATAAGCTGGATTTGTTTTCACTTGAGCAGAATTTGCATCAAGACCTGCATAACTTACTTTCCTCTACTTTTCTTAATGTTTCTTTAACACATTGATAAAAAAATTAATTGAATATTATGTATTTCATTTTTTGAGCAAATCTAACTTAGAAACCTAATGTAACGAAATTTAGGTTTAGCTTCATCACACGAAATGTATTATCGATCAGAATTTATATATTCAATATATTTTTTAAAAGCAATGAAATACAGTAATTATAAAATAATGAGAAAATTTTAGAAAGAACTTAATTTTGAATGAGCTCTTGTTAATTGACCAATTTTTACCTATTCGGCACGATATAAATATCTGTCGTGCGGAATAAGTAAAACTTGCGATTTTTGCCGAATAAGACAAGAGAAAATTTGTGCATGCAATAATTTCGCAAAAAATCCTTCTGAACCTAACGACAAAAATATATTTCATTGTATTTGTTTATAATTAAATTATTGTAAACTTATCTAAAGTATATTTAGTTGGATTAGGCTAAAATGAATTGCTCTTGTTATAATAAGGTTAGGTAAGTTTTATAAGGTTCTTTTGGTACATAGCCACAAAACTGAGATATCCTAGGGATCTTTCTACAGGACTGAACCTAAGGAAGTGATGGCCAGGGAAAATGTATTAGTTTTACCATACAATGAGAATCTGGTTTGCCTGCGGGAGGCATTCAACAAGATCAATATTACCCTTGCTTTCAAAAACACAGGAACTGTGAAAGAAAGACTGATTAAAAACACACCCTCCAACACACCCTCCAACAAAGTTGGTGGGGTTTACAAGGTCCCATGTACTCAGTGTCCTCTCATATATTGGTCAAACATGTAAATTTCTGGAAACCAGAATAGCCCAACATAAATACTCAGACAGGACAGGGCAGGAGTCGAACGCTATCTTTAACAACGTTAGTTCCAGTAATCACCCACCGGGATGCTGCCCAGATTATTGTACCAAACAGTTCTGTCATGGAAATAAACATAATGGAATCTTTTCTCTTGAAACATGAAAGAAATACAGTATATAACTCAAATTATGGGTTATACAAGCTCGACAGCTATTTAGTAGAGTGTATTGTACACAATCTTAAACATCAATGCTATAGAAAATCACAGAATTGCTCATCATGCCAGGTGGGTTGATGATTGGTGACGCTCGACCTGTGTCTACGCACCAAAACTTCATTCTAAGTTAGTTGTCAATGGTGATATAACGCGTTTATCTGTTAGTGTACCATACAGCGACAGGCACACAAGATTAAGAGATAACATAAAGAGCCGTTAAAGGGCATTATATGAAATTAGAAATTTAGATCATAGAAATATTGTTGGAAAGGCATAGAAGATTCCCAAGTGAGGCATATTAACCCACAATGAAAATAGTAGACAATATTTAGGAAGAGATACTTCTGAGTACCTCGGTAGAACATTCGAGTGAGATACTTCTGAGTACCTCGGTAGAACATTCGAGTACCCCAGAGAAGGATATTTAAACGGACAAAGAGCACATTCTATTCCTTTCTTTTATTATTTAAAAAGGTTACACAGAATAATAGCAATCCATGTGTATAGTGTCCAACGAGAAACGTATTTTCTCAAACCACGTGACCTGTTATAAACGACTAGAAAAATCTTGGGGCTGGTTATTATATCTTATAATTTCATACTTGACATCTCAGAAACCCTCCTACCCCATATGGGGAGTAGGGGGATGGTGGTTGGGTGGGGTTGGCACCCACCACTAACCACATTCTAAGGGTAACCGTGGACGGTGACACATCCGCACTACACTACTCTGAGAACTCTCTCCCTGCTTTAGTTGCTCTCTTGCAACATTGCAAAGCTCCTGATGACGCACTGACAAGTGTGAAAGTACTTGAGCTAAACATTTCCACCCCCATGGCTTGTCTTCCATATATACATTTATATATGTCGTGCCGATTAGGCAAAACTTGCAATTTTAATAATAATAATAATATAATAATAATATCTTTATTTACTACAAGTACATGTACATGGTATACAGGCCTAGCTGACATCAATGACATACTACTATATAGAAAGTCCCTTGTTATGCAGGGCATTTCGGGCAAATTAGGTCCTTGTCCCAGGATGCGACCCACACCAGTCGACTAACTCCCAGGTACCCATTTTACTGATGAGTGAACATAGACAACCGGTGTAAAGAAACACGCCCAATGTTTCTACCCGAGCTGGGAATTGAACGCAGACCCTCGCCGTGTGAAGCGAGAGCTTTAGCGATCAGGCCACGGGGCACTTTTGCTTAAATAGCAACGCTCTTCTTGCCATATAAGACAAGCGAAAATTTGTGTATGCAATAATTTCGCCAAAATCATTCTGAAGCTAACGGAAAAAATATATTTCATTGTGTTTCCTTATTATTAAATTATTGTAAACGTAACTAAAATATACTTAGTTGGGTTAGGCTAAATTAAATTGCGCTTGTTATAATAAGGTTAGGTAAGTTTTCTAAGTTTCTCTTGGTACAAAATTATAAATTTTTACATTAACATAAATGAAAAAAATATATATCTTTAAACGTATAAAACTATCCATCCAGCTCCGGGTTTACCCCATAAACGGTTGGGTTTAGTCCTGACTCTTTCTCTTCGACTGCAGCTCTTCCTCTCACCGGCTATTCCCCCACTTCCCCCTCGCCCCTAGTGGGTCCTTACCTGCGAATCTCTGAATGAATAAACGTATAAGAGAAAATTTTAGAAAGGACTTAATTTTAGATGAGATCTTGCTAATTGACCAGTTTTACCTAATCGGCACTACACACACACACACACACACTATATATATATATATATATATATATATATATATATATATATATGTCGTGCCGATTAGGTAAAACTGGTCAATTAGCAAGAACTCATTTAAAATTAAGTCCTTTCTAAAAAATTCTCTTATACGTTTAAAGATATATTTTTTTCATTTATGGTAATGTAAAAATTTTTAATTATGTACCAAGAGAAACTTTGAAAACCTACCTAACCTTATTACAACAAGCGCAATTTAATTTAGCCTAACCCAACTAAATATATTTTAGATAACTTAACATTAATTTAGTAATAAACAAACACAATGAAATATATTTATTTCGTTAGGTTCAGAATAATTTTTGCGAAATTATTGCATACACAAATTTTCGCTTGTCTTATATGGCAAGAAGAGCACGACATATATATATATATATGCTAGGAATTCGCAAGAGCAGGCGAAATATTCACAAACACTGATCTCTGGCCGACGGAGACTCGACCCTTTCAGCCACCTGCCTGAAAGCTGGGTGCCTTGGATCAACGTCTAGCGTGAGCTGGATGCCAAGGTATTGGTCCAGTGTGGTACGGTCGGTAAAGCACTGCGTTCCTGTCACAAGGTTCGTAGGGTCGAGTCTCCGTCGGCCAGAGATAGTGACAGCTGGGAGGGACTTTTCTCAGCTGTAGTATCTGAGCTCCTCTGCAAAGACAGTGATTATGTATGAGTGTGGTGAAAGTGTTGAATGATGATGAAAGTTTTTTCTTTTTGGGGATTTTCTTTCTTTTGGGTCACCCTGCCTCGGTGGGAGACGGCCGACTTGTTGAAAAAAAAAAAAAAAAATATATATATATATATATATATATATATATATATATATATATATATATATATATATATATATATATATATATACTTAATAAGCTTAACTTGCTGAATAGGCCTAACTCCCTTAGAAATTAAACTTTTGCAAAAAATTCTTTTACAGAAGAGCTAATTATATTTTCATTGGCAGTAATATAAAGATTTATTTTTTTAATTTCACAGGGCGACGAGACAGAGGTGCTGCGCCTGTATCATCTTCAGGGAGCCTTCTACTTATTGTTTCTGGGCTACAGCGTCGCCTTTTTTGTGTCGCTTGGAGAAAAACTTTCTAACTACCTTACAACAAATTAGTTTAGCTATTAAATTTTTTCCTTGTTCTTCCCTGTGTGGATGGGAAGATCTTTATTAAAGAAGTAAGAACTGCTCTCTTTTTCTTAGATCGATTACAATTACATGTACCTGCCATTGTCCTTGAGTTGTAATTCGGTTTCATGAAAATAATAATTACCCAATTCTCAAAAAAGTACTTATAGATATCAATGCTATTTAATGTAGATTCCCTCTGAAAAGAACTTCTTTCTCTAGAAATAAAATACTATTACTTCGCTTGTGAAGCTGGTCCAACAACAACCATCAGAAAAGATATATATATATACAAATATATATATACATACATATATATATACTACTACTATATATATATATATATATATATATATATATATATATATATATATATATATATATATATATATATATATATATATACTATATATATATATATATATATATATATATATATATATATATATATATATATATATATATATATATATATATATATATATATATAAAACATCCACGTGGGGAGTAGAATGATTGCTCTAGGCCTTTCGTGTTGCAATCCACACATCATCAGAAGCTTGCAAAATGCTCATTCATTCACTACTATTCCAACTATGAGACTAGAGTTAAAAGGAGTGTATCTCTTACTATGTTTCTGAGAGCTTATAGAGTGTGCAGTCCTAAGTTCCTAGATGAAGACATTAGGAAAATACTTGACATTGGCTTGAAAATGCGGTGTCTTAAGGGGTTTGTGGAATCTGCCTTGCTGGCAGCTAAGAAAAATTATTATAGAATAGAACCTAGGATAACACCTCAGACCAAGAATGTGCTGAATGCTCTTAGAAGATTCAACTTACAAGTGATATTTGAAAATTCACGGACTGTTAGAAGCATTCTGATAAAGAATTCACCCCAACAACGTGTTGGTGGTGTCTAAAAAAGTTGGTAGCAACGGTTGCAGTCTCTCCTATTTCGAAAAATGAGAAAACCATTAGATGTGAGAATTTCCCAACACCGTTATTCGATACGTACAGCACAGGAGTCGATCGCAATATTCCAACCATATTAAAGCTTGTAATTGGCGGGAAGCAAGAGTCATCTTCCCTTGTTCCTATTGGCTTGAAAGAAATATTGTTGAATCGGCAATTATTTACCATGATAGGCAATCTTTATACAATATCAGTGACGGGTTGTTCAAATTAGATGCGTTTTTAGTAAAGGCAATAGTACACAGTCTAAAACTGGGTTCTTATATAAATGCATTAGACTGTCTTAAATGTAGTGTCACATGGAGGAATTAGGGCCTATTTTTCCTGCAGTTTCTGAAGGATGAATCAGAGTTTGCCTCAGAATTATGTGGGTTGAATATCTGTGGCCGTCTTCCTTGTTATTACAGATGCCTCCCTCTTTAATTGAAGCTTATTTTAGTGAGCCCTGTTTCCTTTACATAACTTTTAGAAGTCACCCCTTTAAATGTTTCCGTTTTCTCGTCCCTTTCAATGTACGCCTTTCCCGTGGGTGGCTACCCCATAATTGCCAGTAACTTCTATATCACTGACAATTTATTTATTTATGAAAAGTTACTGATATCACAGCGGAATATGACCGAATTTTTATTATTGCCACGTTACTTTTGTTTAGGCTATTACAATATCAATGCTTGCAGGATTTTCCTTATGCTATGATATTCATCCTTCTTGCTATGGGCACTGGTATACCTAGGGGCACTTCCTGTACCCTTACTCTCGCTCATCTCTCTTCCCTTCCTCCTCACTCCAGTGAAGACGTCCTTGGGCTACTGCTTGACATCCTTCTCTTTTCTGCAATTTTGCAAGCTCCTGTTGATGCGTTGATTGCAACATGAAAGGCCTAGAGCTATCATTCTTCTCCCCCTGTAGTTGTCTTGCATCCTGTATTACTTGGTTTCGATATTTGCATTATATATATATATATATATATATATATATATATATATATATATATATATATATATATATATATATATATATATATATATATATTATTTATTTTTTCAACAAGTCGGCCGTCTCCCACCGAAGCAGGGTGACCCAAAAGAAAGAAAATCCCCAAAAGAAAATACTTTCATCATCATTCAACACTTTCACCACACTCATACATAATCACTGTCTTTGCAGAGGCGCTCAGATACGACAGCTGAGAATAGTCCCTCCCAGCTGTCACTATCCCAGACCCTCCTTTAAAGTGCAGGCATTGTACTTCCCATTTCCAGGACTCTAGTCCAACTAAATCAATTAACTGGTTTCCCCGAATCCCTTCACAAAATAGTATCCTGCTCACACTCCAACAGCTCGTCAGGTCCCAAAAACCATTCGTCTCCATTCACTCCTATCTACCATGCTCACACATGCTTGCTGGAAGTCCAAGCCCCTCGCCCCCAAAACCTCCTTTACTCCCTCCCTCCAACCTTTTCTAGGACGACCCCTACCCCGCCTTCCTTTCCCTACAGATTTATACGCTCTACAAGTCATTCTACTTTGATCCATTCTCTCTAAATGACCAAACCACCTCAACAACCCCTCTTCAGCCCTCTGACAAATACTTTTAGTAACCTTCTCCTAATTTCCACATTCCGAATTTTCTGCATAATATTTACACCACACATTGCCCTTAGACAGGACATCTCCACTGCCTCCAGCCTCCTCCTCGCTGCAGCATTTGCAACCCATGCTTCACACCCATATAAGAGTGTTGGAAGGGAGCCAAAAGGTATGCCAGAAGGAGGTAGCGACGTGACTAGTGTAACGAGTGGACTGAATACTATAAGTGTTCTAAGAGTATAAGTAATGGTGGTGGAAGTTTAGAGACTTTAAAGAGTCCTATGCCTCAAGTCAAAATACATCAAAATATGATTCAAAGATAACAAAATCACTGTTATCCAGTGGCCATGGAACAGTCCTAGCTTGAATTAAAGGGGAAAAATGTGTTTATTTGTAAGCAAAGCTCTGTATTCGAGAAATAGTTTTTAGCTTAGAAAAAAATTAGAATAAATTTCACTTAGGTGTTAGAACTGAATCAGAAACTGAGTTAAAAGCTTTTTCTCGAATACAGAGCTTTGCTTAAAATCAATACATTTTTCCCATTTATTTCAGGCTAAGGCTGTTCCCTGGCCACTGGATAGCAATGATTTTGTTATCTTAGCAATGTGACAGTGACCAGCATCGTCTACGTTACCCAACATTACGTGCAGAGTCAATACATGTACAAAAATGTATGTTAATATATTCTTAGCAATGTGACAGTGACCAGCATCCACGTTACAAATTACGCAAGTCAATACATGTACAAAGTGTTAATATATTCTTACACGAATATACTATCCACTAAATACGCAACACCCATTCTAAAGTGTACACACTTGAATAATGCCAAACACACCCACATACATGCCCACACACCCACATACATGCCCACACACCCACATACATGCCCACATGCCATCATATTTTTTTATTTGATGCTTCAAAATTTTACGATTTCACATATATATAATTTTTTTGCTAACATCAACAATTGTTGGTGCTGCTGCTGGAGGTGCTGCTGGTGGTGCTGCTGCTGCTGGTGGTGCTGCTGCTGCTGGTACTGCTGGTGGTGCTGGTACTGCTGGTGGTGCTGCTAATGCTAGTGGTGCTGATAGTGCTGGTGGTGCTGGTGGTGGTGCTGCTGCTAATGCTGGTACTGCTGGTGTTGCTGCTGGTGGTACTACTGGTGGTGCTGCTGGTGGTGCTGGTGGTGGTGCTGATGGTGCTGCTGCTGCTGGTGCTGGTGCTGCTGCTGATGCTGGTACTGCTGCTGGTGCTGCTGCTGTTGCTTGTGCTGCTGCTGCTTGTTCTGGTGCTGCTGCTGCTGCTTGTGCTGCTGGTGGTGCTGTTCGTGCTGGTGCTGCTGTCGCCGTTGCTGCTGGTACTGCTGCTGCTGCCGCTGCTGCTGCTGCTACTACTGCTGGTGCTGCTGCTTTTGCTGCTGCTGCTGCTACTACTGCTGGTGCTGCTGTTTTGCTGCTGCTGCTTTTGCTGCTGCTGCTATTGCTGCTCCTGATGCTGTCGCTGCTGTTGTTGCTGCTGCTGTTGTTGCTGCTACTAAGGCGTCGGTAGAGGTCGCCACGCCTGCGACGTCGCCGCCAACGTTCCTCGTGTATAAATACATGAGAGTGAGAGCAGCGGGGAACACTTGCTTGGAGTCGCTCCCACGGGAAGTGAGTCACTGTGAGGAACCTGCTGGAGGTATTGTGACTAAAGTGAGTCACTGTGAGGAACCTGCTGGAGGTATTGTGACTAAAGTGAGTCACTGTGAGGAACCTGCTGGAGGTATTGTGACTAAAGTGAGTCACTGTGAGGAACCTGCTGGAGGTATTGTCACTTATCTCGGAGATATGTTTTTGTCGTGCCATGGTAGATATTTTTGAGCCTTATTTCATTTTCAATGTTCGTTTTTTCCTCTGAAAAAAATTGCGCTGTTCTCGATACTCTTATATATAAACTTTGACATTTTAATTTAATAACGAGTACTAGAGTTTCTTTAAAAGTCTATTTCACTTATTTTCATTCATTTTGTATAAGGACAACGAAGTGAATGTTATTCATTGCCATAATTTCGGACATTATTAGTACTTACTGATGCCTCTCAAATAATGGCTTTGCTAAACAAATATCTGAACTCAGAAAATGTTAACGGCTTAAGAAGATGTAAGCCTATAAGAACTGTGACCCAGTGAATACTGCAGGAAACATAATGATGGTCTGGAATATGAATACTTGATGGGGAAGAACTATTGGGGGTAAAAACTGGAGGTACAAAAACTGCGACCTAAAACCAAATATAATTACCTCTAAATATATATGGGTTCCAATTAAATAAATAATTGATAATTCCTAACGTATACCGATATATGAATACGTGTGTTTATGTGTTTATGCAATACATCTGTGAAACGTAATCTGAACATAAGGAAAAATATAAATACTATTGATTTCAAGTAATATTAAATAAATTTAAATTGATGAACGTTATATTTAGTCGAATTTGGTTAAACACATTATGTTTGGTTAGGTTAAGTTAGCCGAGTTTCTAAGTTAGGTTCGGACCATAAATAAAACTATTTACTTGATTTTCAATGAAAAATGTATCTATTAACCTATGTAGGTATATTCAAATCCACTGTAATAAAACAGTGAACTTCCAAGGCTTTCGTGATTTCTCATTTTATCAATGAACTGTTAAAATAATAAAAGAGTCTATATGATGCGTGCCTGAGTGCCAAGAAGCTGTCACGCACACCTTAAATTCTTCCCAAATTTTATTATTTATAAACGAATCTAATTTGTTTTACCCTAAACTAATATTCTTATTAAAATCAATACTATTTTTTATAAAGTTCGGTTCATTTATATTTGAACCATAAACCTGCTTGATACAATAGACCTGCTTGATACAATAGACCTGCTTGATACAATAGACCTGCTTGATACAATAGACCTGCTTGATACAATAGACCTGCTTGATACAACTTTCTCGACCTTTTGAAAGTCAATTGGGTGGTAATATTTGTCACATGAATAAGCAGAGCATTAGACATTTGTTCAGTTCTAATGTTATATGTATGTAGTAACAATCTTAGTTAAAGTCTTTATCCAGTTTGACCGTAAAAATTTTTATCACATTTTTTAAATGATTCTTGTAGACAGCCATCAGCCTGGTTCTGCCTTTCCATGAAAAACTTCTTGATATTCCTTCTCTAATTAAGAATTTTAACTTTAAAATTTGTATTAAAAATATTGGTATACAAAAAAATCTAATTAAAAATTCACCAAAAAATGCTGAGAGCTGTGTCTACAATATTATCTGTAAAAAATATATATAATAAACCTTTTTAGAGTCAAAATGGGAAAATTCTTGAACTAAGATTACAACAACAAAAATACGAAAATGTACCATTAGAACTGCCCAGAATTCTAATCCTCTGCATATTCATGTGAGAGATTTTTTAGCCATCCACATATATATGTTGTGCCTAATAGGTAAAAACTGGTCAATTAGCAAGAATTTATTTAAAATTAAGTCCTTTCTAAAAATAATCCTATACGATTAGAGATATATTTTTTTCATTTATGTTAATGTAAAAAAATAATGATTTTATACCAAAAGAACATTAGAAAACTTACCTAACCTTATTATAACAAGCGCAATTTAATTTAACCTAATCCAACTACTTATATTTTAGACAAGTTTACCATAATTTAATAATAAACAAACACAATGAAATATATTTTTTTCGTTAGGTTCAGAATGATGTTTGCGAAATTATTGCATACACAAATTTTCGCTTGCCTTATTCAGTAAGAAAAGGGTTGCTATTAAGCCAAAATCGCAAGTTTTATCCTCTATATGGGTCTCACAGAGACCCATATAAAGGATCTTTTTGACAACGAAATATGGATCCCAGGGTATAACATATTCAGATGCTACAGACTAAACAGACAACAATGGAAGGTCGACTTATACGTCACAGAGTCTCTCATTTGCTCAGAACTACTAAACACCTCAAGTGATGTAATTGAAGTTTTGACGGTATACAAGCCTCCAGATGCAACTTTCCAGCAATTCCAGGAACAGCTTTTGAAAATTGACCACTGTTTGGAAAATCTCCCAACTCCTGCCCCAAACATCTTTCTACTGGGAGATTTCAACTTGACACACCTAAAATGGAGGAGTGTAGCAAATAATATTTTAGCAGATATCACCCCAGGAGGCAGCTCAGATGAAAATTCACACACGAGCTATTAAATCTCTGCATCAAATTCACTTTAAACCAGCAAATAATAGAGCCTACAAGACTAGAAAATATACTGACCTCATCTTCCCAGCAACGACGATCTGATACTTAATATAACCATATCAAAGACAATATACTCAGATCACAACATAATAGAGGCACAGCGTACAACATAATAACAGTATGGGCAGGTCTCCTGACCAGCAAAATGTGATCAGTTATGAAGGTGCATTCACAAAATTTATCTTCAATAACAAAAAAATACATTGGGAACATGTCAACCATAAGCTAAATGAAACAAGCTGGAAAAATATCCTAATCAACACGGATCCGAATATTTGCTATGTGGCACTTGAGGTCTGTTCAAGGCATTCCATTAAGAAAAATAAAGAAAATGTAAATTAGAAAGAGAGAGACACTCCCTATACAGGCGAAGGCGAAGAATCACAGAGCTGCTGAGAGGGGCCAGTATATCTAAAATACAAAGGGAGGCGCTGGTCAGAGAAATAGCAAATATCGAACGTAAGCTTAAGGAATCTTACAGGAGACAAGAATCTCAAGAAGAAATTAAAGCCATGAATGAAACTGAAAGAAACGCGAAATACTTCTTCTCTTATGCCAGATCTAAGGCGAAATCAACATCCAGTATTGGACCCCTGCTTAGACAAGATTGGATCCACACAGATGACAGCAAAAAAAGGAATGAGATACTAAAGTCCCAATATGACTCAGTGAGCCGTTAATAAGACTCAGGGTCGAGAATCTAAATGAATTTTTTATGATCGAGACTCAAAAATTTGGTCAATTCAAAAATCTTTAACACGACAAGACTTTGAAAAGGTAATTAACAACATGCCCATGCACTCTGCCCAGGGCCCGAACTCGTGGAACTCCGTGTTCATCAAGAACATCAAGAAGCTCCTGTCACGTGCCTTCAGCATTCTATGGAAAGGAAGCATGGACACAGGGGTAATCCCACACTCACTAAAAACAACAGACATAGCCCCACTCCACAAAGGTGGCAGTAAAGGAATTGCAAAGAACTACAGACTGATAGGGCTAACATCCCATTTCATAAAAATCTTTGAAAGGGTTCTAAGAAGTAAGATCACCAACCCCCTAGATACCCAACACTTACACAACCCAGGTCGCTCCTGTCTGTCCTAGCTACTGGACCACTATGACAAGGTCCTGGATGCTCTAGATGACAAACATACTGCAGATGTAGTATATACACAGACTTTGCGAAAGCCTTCAACAAGTGCGACCATGATGTAATAGCATACAAAATGCGTGACAAAGAAATAACTGGAAAAGTTGCTGGATATATCTATAACTTCCTAACAAACAAAGCACAAAATGTAATAGTAAACAGAGTAAAGTCTGAGGCAGCTACAGTGAAAAGCTCTGTTCCACAAGGCACAGTACTCGCTTCCATTCTATTCCTCATCCACATATCTGACATAGACAGAGATGTAAACCATGGCTCCATGTCTTGCTTTGCGGATGACACCCTGATTGCCATGACAGTGACCTCCATTGAAGACACCTCAGTACTCCAAGCGGACTTCAACCAAATCATCAAATCAAATCAGATATGGAAAACTTGAGGAAATTAATACTGTATCAGGGTATACGACAAACTCTAACCATACAAGAGAGCGAAAAAGTAATGTGATGGACCTGGGAGTGATAAAGTCAGAGAATCTCGCCTTCCACAACAATGTATCTACCGTATCTGCTGGGAAAATGATAGGATATATAACGAGAACCTTCGAAACTAGGGACGCCAACCCCATGATGATCCTCTTCAAATCGCTTGTTCTCTCTAGGCTGGAATAATGCTGTACACTAACTGCCTCTTTCATGGCAAGCGAAATTGTTGACCTGGAGAGTGTACAGAGAACTTTCACGGCTCACATGAGTATGATAAAGCACCTAAATTTCGGGGAACGGCTGAAGTCACTTGATTTGTATTCCCTGGAACGCAGGCGAGAGAGATTCATGACAATATACACTTGAAAAATTCTAGAGGGATTAGTAACTAACTTGCACACGAAAATCACTCCCTATTAAAGTAAAAGACTCGGCAGGAGATGCAACATTTCCCCAATGAAAAGCAGGGGTCCCACGAGTACACAAAGACTACACAATAAGCGTCCGGGGCCCAGGACTATTCAACTGCCTCCCAGCATTCATAAGGGGGATTACTAATAGACACCTGGTTGTCTTCAAGAAGGCACTGGACAGGCACCATAAGTCAGTACCTGACCAGCAGGGCTGTGGTTTGTACATCAGTTTGCATGTGGCCAACAGCAACAGCCTGGTTGATCAGACACTCATCCACTACGAGGCCTGGTCTCAGACCGAGCCGCGGGGGCGTTGACACAGGAAACTCTCTCCAGGTAAACTCCAGGTAAACCATTTCATTACGGAAAATCATATATACACACACACTGGTCAATTAGCAAGAACTCATTTAAAATTAAGTCCTTTCTAAAATTTTCTCTTATACGTTTAAAGATGTATTTTTTTCATTTATGTTAATGTAAAAATTTATAATTTTGTACCAAGAGAAACTTTGAAAACCTACCTAACCTTTTTATAACAAGCGCAATTTAATTTAGCCAAACCCCACTAAATATATTTTAGATACTTTTACAATAATTTAATAATAAACGAACACAATGAAATATATTTTTTTCGTTAGGTTCAGAATGATTTTGGCGAAATTATTGCATACACAAATTTTCGCTTTTTTTATATGGCAAGAAGAGCGTTGCTAGTTAAGCCAAAATCGCAAGTTTTACCTAATGGGCACGACATATATAGTATAAAATATATATATATATATATATATATATATATATATATATATATATATATATATATATATATATATATATATATATGTCGTGCCGATTAGGTAAAACTTGCGATTTTGCTAAATAGCAACGCTCACCTGCCATATAAGACAAGTGAAAATTTGTGTATGGAATAATTCTGCCAAAATCATTCTGAAGATAACAAAAATATATTTCATTGTGTTGTTATTATTAAATTAATGTTAACGTATCTAAAATATATTAGTTGTGTTAGGCTAAATTAATGCGCTTGTTAATAAGGTTAGGTAGGTTTCAGTTTCTATAAAATTATAAATTCTTACATTAACATAAATGAAAAATATATCTTTAAACGTATGAGAAAATTTTAGAAACGTCTTAATTTTAGATGAGTTCTTGCTAATTGACCAGTTTTACATAAACTCATCTAAAATTAAGTCCTTTCTAAAATTTTCTCTTACACGTTTAAAGATATATTTTTTTCATTTATGTTAATGTAAGAATTTATAATTTTGTACCAAGAGAAACATTGAAAACCTACCTAACCTTATTACAACAAGCGCAATTTAATTTAGCCTAACCCAACTAAATATATTTTAGATACGTTAACATTAATTTAATAATAAACAAACACAATGAAATATATTTTTTTCGTTATGTTCAGAATAATTTTGGCGAAATTATTGCATACACAAATTTTCACGCTCCCTGCTCCATGAGCTTTATCATACCTCTTTTTAAAGCTATGTATGGAACCTGCCTCCACTACATCGCTTCCCAAGCTATTCCACTTCCCGACCACTCTATGACTGAAGAAATACTTCCTAACATCCCTGTGATTCATTTGAGTCTTCAACTTCCAACTGTGTCCCCTTGTTGCTGTGTCCCATCTCTGGAACATTTTGTCTCTGTTCACCTTGTCTATTCCTCTCATTATCTTATATGTCGTTATCATGTCCCCCCTATCTCTCCTGTCCTCCAGTGTCGTCAGGTCGATTTCCATTAACCTCTCCTCGTAGGACATACCCCTTAGCTCCGGGACTAGTCTTGTTGCAAACCTTTGCACTTTCTCTAGCTTCTTTACGTGATTGGCTAGATGTGGGTTCCAAATTGGTGCTGCATACTCCAGTATTGGCCTAACGTACACAGTGTACAGGGTCCTGAACGATTCTTTATTAAGATGTCGGAATGCTGTTCTTAGGTTTGCTAGGCGCCCGTATGCTGCAGCAGTTATATGGTTGATGTGCGCCTCAGGAGATGTGCCTGGTGTTATACTCACCCCAAGATCTTTTTCCTTGATTGAGGTTTGCAGTCTCTGACCCCCTAGACTGTACTCTGTCTGCAGTCTTCTTTGCCCTTCCCCAATCTTCATGACTTTGCACTTGGTGGGGTTGAACTCCAGGAGCCAATTGCTTGACCAGGCTTCCAGCCTGTCCAGATCCCTTTGTAGTTCTGCCTGGTCCTCGTCCGATTGAATTCTTCTCATCAACTTCACATCATCTGCAAACAGGGACACTTCGGAGTCTATTCGTGTGTGTGTGTGTGTGTGTGTGTACTCACCTAATTGTACTCACCTAATTGTGGTTGCAGGGGTCGAGACTCAGCTCCTGGCCCAGCCTCTGCACTGTACGCTACTGGGTCTCTGCTCTCCCTGCTCCGTGAGCTTTATCATACCTTGTCTTAAAACTATGTATGGTTCCCGCCTCCACTATATCGTTCGCTAAACTATTCCACTTCCTAACTACTCTATGGCTGAAGAATTGCTTCCTAACATCCCTCTGACTCATCTGAGTCTTCAGCTTCCAGTTGTGTCCCCTTGTTTCTGTGTTCCCTCTCTGGAACATCCTGTCCCTGTCTACCTTGTCGATTCCCCGCAGTATTTTGTATGTCGTTATCATGTCTCCTCTGTCCCTTCTTTCCTCCAGTGTTGGTAGTCCTATTTCCCTCAACCTTTCTTCATAGGACAGACCCCTGAGTTGTGGAACTAGCCTTGTCGCAAACCTTTGCACTTTCTCTAATTTCTTGACGTGCTTGACCAGGTGTGGGTTCCAGACTGGTGCTGCATACTCTAGTATGGGCCTGACGTATACGGTATACAGTGTTTTGAACGATTCCTTGTTAAGGTAACGGAACGCTAATCTTAGGTTTGCCAGTCGCCCATATGCTGCCGCATATGTGTGTGTGTGTGTGTGTGTGTGTGTGTGTGTGTGCCCGTGAGTATAATTTATTAATATTTTCTCCTCAGAATCAGTGGTATGGTGATAGGTATATCCAGAAAGTGGGCGGCATCAAGTGACCAGGCGCTGGTTGTTGACCTCTGGATGAAGGGCATGTCAGCGAAGGAAATATCTGATAAACACAAAATTAGCGTCTCCACTGTGTATAGGTGGATCAAAAAGTGGAAGCAGAAAGACAATGTGCAGAGAACATTATATATAAAATTATTCCTGAGGTTACAATCCTTGAATTCATCAGTAATCTTATACACTCAACTTTTCACTTTAATAAATATTGCAGAACTCCCACAAAATCCTCTGTACCTCCATAAGCCTCAGTCATTACAGCATGACTATTAAGATAGTGTCTATAAACATTCATCACGTTATTATTGCGTTTTGGCACATATTGAAAATTATATCAGAATGAGTGGCAAAACGTATGAGTCCATTACAAATGTGTGACCTAACAAACTAGTGATATTTTTTGTTCATTCTTGAGAACAATTTAGTACACATTAATGAGGCAGAAAAGGGTAACCTTTCATCTCCTGGCATATGCAAAGGAAACCTGGGAAAAAAACAATGGGTAACCACACAAAAGTTTATATATACATGTTTATATTATTAAATGTAAACTCAAACCTGTTTTCGGTGTTGAAATTCCTAGCTGAAAGTCACAAAATGTATCTGTGGGTTAATATAAATAAAATTTAAAGCTAAATAATTTTCTCCTTTTATTCCTCTCGTCCCTTGTCCCAGGTGCACACACACTTATTATAAACCTCCCATTGGAATTCTGTCACTAGATTTAGTTCTTTCATATTAATAGTAATCAACTTAATATTTTCCTCTGCATTACATACACACGCTTCCAAACAACCCAGTTATTTATTTGTGTTTTTAAAAATCACTAATGATAAGTAGCTCCTACTTTCAGGTATTTTAGGGGAATTAATAATAACTATTTAGCCCCAGCATTTTTCAATGACTTCCATTGCTAGGGAGAGTGTGAGAGAGCTATTGTTAGACACTTGGCCACTTGCCCTGTAAATCTTGCATTATCATACGAAGGTGGATGATCTTTATCTAATTTTTGTAGCTTGATTAATTCAATCATAGCATTTCTAATTAGTATTTTCTTTACAAAGAGTAACTTCATAAATGTTCCATATAGAAAACCGTCATTTAAGAGCCAAAATTCAAAATCAAAGTTTTCTTCCACAATTGATAAAACGTTTATTAAAAGGTGGTATTATATATGTTCATGTTCTGACCAGATATATACATAAAAAAAATTATAATTTCCTTTAAAATGTTTTTGGCTGTAAATTGTTAGAAAATGTGCTCAGAAAAATTCTGAGCAGCAAATTTGTATAAATCTATGGCATTATTTTCAAGGATATAACACGTTAAGGTCCGTTTTGAATCTGTATAAATCACTGGTATCGTATTCAGATTTACAGTACATTAAGGTTAATTAAAAGCTTAAGCTTTTACCTTCCTAGTGAACTACACTGTATTTTTAGGTAGTCTTTCCTACAGATTAGCTTACCAATAACAGATACCAAATAATATTATCCGGGTACTAAATTATATAGTGGATCCTCGACCTTGTGACAAGAGGTACTGAGTTGTCCTTTTGTTTAAAATTGTCTAGTTGTATACTTGTAATGAATCTCTCTCGTCACTCTCTATCTCTTTTTATACAGGCTTTGACAAGGTTAGGTTAAGGATCCCTAGCTTTATTGACAAGCTATTTACAAGTTAAGGATTCCTAACTTTATTGACAAGCTAAGAGCTGTTACCTACATCAGCTCATTTGAAAGCATTTTTATTGTTATGAAACATACAAGTAGGGAACAGGATGAAGTAGAAGCCATCTGTTGGCCAGCATTTTCATTTCATCAACTGACTTTATCTCGTTGACATCATAATGATGTACGAATGTGTTCCAGACTCGAGTCATCCTGGGGATAAAGGATCTCAGATAAAGTGATGTTCTGGAGAAGGTTACAGCCAGAGTGAAGTTGTTTCTTTCTGCCCGTCTTGCGGTATAGAAGCTTGCTTCTCGTTGTCCTCGAAATGGAGCCAAGTGTGGTACTTTGACAATGTTGTCTCTTCTGGAATGTCAGGAGAGAGATGAGACGTCTTGCTCTGTTCTCTACTCTGTCAAGCAGTCGCAGATGAGAGAGGGGGCAGGCAAGCCAAGAAAGTGGAGCATACTCAAGGTGTGAGCGTACTTGTGCCTCATACAGAATCTTGCAACCCCTACTGTCAAACAGATGCGAGATACAGCGAAGTGTTGTAAGCTTCCTTGCTGCCTTGTTTGCAAAATTTACAACGTGGTTCTTCATGGTCAGTTTGGAGTCAAATTTCACCCCAAGGATATTAACTTCTTCCCCAGGTACCAACAATCTCCCATTCATACTTACTACTGCACTGGCATTACCATCATGGTGCCTAGAGACCATCATCATTTGTGTTTTCCCAAGCTGATATAGCTCTTAGCTGGTGATTGATGTAGCTTAGTGCATCTGGCACTTCTTCTCTTGGATAAGTGAATGTCGGAGTACAGTCGTTTGCATATGCAGTGGATTCTGGGATGAGATGAAGAAGGTCATTGAAGTAGACATTCCATAACAATGGTCCCAGCACACTTCCTTGTGGAACACTTGCCCCAATAGGATGTCTTGCTGATTCTGTTCCATTGAGAACTACCTTTAGAGATCTACCATGAAGGTAATCACTAAGACAGCGTAGAGCCTGCAATTCCCAGTGCTTGCAGTTTTGCCAAGAGGCCCTGGTGCCACACTCTGTCGAAAGCACCAGCAATGTTCAAAGCTACCACACAGCTGACTTTGGATTCATCTAGTGACTGGTGCCATTTAATGGATTGCTTTAACAACAGATCAACAGCAGAATAACCTTTCCTGAAGCCATATTGACGGTCACAAAGTAGTGAGTGGTAGTCAAAAAACTCTGTCATTCGTCTTGAGATTATTGTCTCAAAGATCTTGCCAGTGATTGACAGGAGTGACACTGGTCTGTCTGATTTCTGCTCTGCTCTTCTTTTTGTGAACAGTGACTACATTTTCCTCTTTCCACAGAGAAGGTCATTTACACTGTACTAGGCAGTGCTGAAAGATGCGAGTTAGAGGTGCTGCTAGCTGGTCTGCACATCATCTCAGCAATCTTGGGCTCAACTTGTTTGGGCCCACAACCTTTTCTTGGTCAAGCGATTTAAGAAGAAGATGCACCTCCTCCTGCCTTACTGTGACCACTGACAGTTTTGATACAGTTCTTGCAGCTAGCCAAGGAGGGTCCCTTGCTGGATCAGGAACTTGCATTTTGGTAGCAAAGTGTTCGGGAAAGAGGTCCGCTTTGTCTTGACTACTAGTAGAGGTGGTGCCATCCTGTCGATTTAGAGGTGGAATGAGTTCATCAGGCAGATAACCTTGTCTGTCCTTGATCAGGGACCACCAGGTTTAAGAGCCTACTCTACCCGATGCTAGCTTTCTTGTTGTGTCCACCTCCCATTTAGAGATGGCCCACTTTTGAACTTCACTCATATGCCTACAAGCTTACCTGTGCAAGTTCCTGTTATAGGTGGTAGGATGTCTCTTATACCTTCGCCAAGCATTGTACTTAGCAGTAGCAGCCTCTCTACAAACAACGAAAGCCAAACCAAGGCTGATATGTAGGCTTCGTCACATACTGCCGGTGAGGGATGTGTTCTTGTTGTAGATTAAGGATGTCAACATCCCCTTGGAGAAGAGCATTCCAATATGTGGTGGCGAGCTCAGAGCAAAGGGCTTTCCAATTATCCTCTCTCTCTCTCTCTCTCTCTCTCTCTCTCTCTCTCTCTCTCTCTCTCTCTCTCTCTTCTCGATGGAAAAATAAACACATAAGCAGTATAATGTGATCCTTTATTGACAGCGTGTCGCCCACCAGTGAGCTTTATCGATGTAGACGAGATCTACCTGATCTGTTCCTGAGCCTTTACTGCGTGGGCGAAACGTTGTCAATAAAGGATCACATTATACCTGCTATGTGTTTAGTTTTCCATTGTGTCGGTATTTTATACCATTTATTTCCTCTTCTGTTCATCTCTAATCTCTCTCTCTCCTCTCTTCTCTCTCTCCTCTTCTCCTCTCTCTCTCTCCTCTCTCTTCTCTCTCTCTCTCTCTCTCTCTCTCTCTCTCTCTCTCTCTCTCTCTCTTTCCCCCTCTCTCTCTCTCTCTCTCTCTCCTCTCTCTCATTTTACACATAGTTTTACAAGATTAGGTTTAGGGTACTTAATGTTTCTTACTAAGTTAGTGCTGTTTACCATAGATAAGTCATTGAAGCTCTTTATTTTAGTGACTATATATCATTGATGTTGTTATGATGTACGAACATGTTCCAGATACGATTTATCCTAGGAATAAATAATCTCAGATGAAGAGAAGGGTACAGCCAGAGTGTAGTTGCTGTTTGCTGCCCGTCTTGTTGTGTAGAAGCTCAATTCTCGCTGTCTTCGGAGTGGAGCCAAGAGTTATACTTTGACAATATTGGCCTTGTACATAACAGTAAGGCCACCCACGTCCCTCCGGTGTTGAAGGCTTTGTTAAAATGATAGATATATCCAGGGTGGGTCCAAGTGAGAGAGGAGTCGTCTTGCTCTGTTCTCTATTAGGTCAAGAATCCAATAACCGGCAGACATTCAAGAAGAGCTTACGAGACGTTTGTCGACTTAGAATTTACAAAGTCCACTAACAAATCAGAACAGGTGGAAGGGGTATATATGGCTGCAAGACGAAGGGCATAGAAGTTTGGGGGTAAAATAGGTAGTAACGTCTTCCATCCTTCTGTCGCTCTTGGCCTAATACCTCACTTCTGTTCTTGTGTTTGGACTTGAAATGGTCCAAGTATGACCGAAACGTCGTCGTAAGCTCTCTCTTTATATGTGCGGGTTGTGTGTGTATTGTTCCAGTCACGGTATTGTGACTTTTTGTTATTTAGGTCAAGAACTCTCAAACGAGACGGAGGGCAGACATTCCAAGAGTGGAGCTTACTGAAGGTGTGAGCGTACTTGTGCCTCATACAGAATCTTACAACCTCTGCTGTGAAACATATGCAAGATACCTCTAAGTTCTGTAAGCTTCTTGGCCGCTTTGTTTTCAAGATATGCAATGTGGTTTTTCATAGTCAGTTTGGAGTCAAATTTAACCCCCAAAATATCAGCTGCATCCCCAGATACAAACGTTCCTCCAGTCATCCTTACCACTGCTTTACCATCCTTACCACTGCTTTACCACTTGCTTTACCATCCTTACCACTGCTTTACCACTTGCTTTACCATCCTTACCACTTGCTTTACCATCATGGTGCCTAAATACCATCAGCATTTGTGTTTTCTCTGGAAAAAAATGTAACCTGGCATTGTTTCCCCAGGCTGATACAATTGTACGCTGGCAACTGATGTAACTTAGAGCAGCTGGTATTTCCTCTCTTGGATAAGTAGATGTCGTAGTATAATCATCTTCATGTGTATGGAATTCTGGGATGAGTTGAAAATGGTCACTGAAGTAGACATTCCCTACAAATGGTACACTTGTACCAATAGGATGTCTTGCTAACTTTGTCCCTTTGAGAACTACGCTTAAAGATTTATCTTGAAAGTAATCACTGAGGAGGCATAGTGTAAACAGGCAATTCCCTGTGCTTGCAGTTTTGCCAAGAGTCCCTGGTGCCATTTTCGGTCGAAAGCAAAAGCAATGTCCAGTGCTCTCTTTCTTTATCTCTGTCAGGCCTTTAAAACTCTCACAAAATCTATTCGTTATAAATGAATCTAAAATATAAACTCAGAAATTATATTCATATTATCATCAATATTATTTTTATGAAGCTTGATTCATTTAAATTTCTCTTAACCATTGACTTGCTTCATACAATTTTCTCGGCCTTTTTAAAAACAAGAGGGTGGTTAAAATATCTCACATGAATAAACAGAGCATTAGGTTCTTGTCCAGTTCTAGTGTTATGTATCTTTAATTAGACGATGAAGATAAGCCTTATATATAATTTATTAGTGTAAATTTGATTATATATAAACGGTGAATGAAAAGGCATCTACACTTGAGGGCAGCGTTGGCGAGGAAACGATGTAGTAGGGGACAAGAATCTGTGACAACGGAGAAAGTGGATAACAGGATTAATGGGAGAACTAAGATCATGCGAATAATAATGTGTAAGAGGTGTGTGTGTGTGTGTGTATTTCTCCAATGATTTTTCATTTCTTTATACTAAAACATGTATTTTTATTTTTAATGGGTGAAAGTAATGGCACTGCTCTTTCTCCAGACCTTTTAAGTATAATGCACATACAGCAGAGGAAAAGTCCATCTAAAAATTAAGTTATAGTTTCAAAATTATAATTGATCATTTAGCTTTAACTACGGAGGTTGATTACTTTCAAAATTATTTTAACTCCCAAAGGTTTCACCAGGAAATAAAATCTCCAACACATATTTAAGAATCATACCATAAATGGTATAAGACACTTTTGCAACAATTGGGTATCTTTGGTTGGTGAAACATGTACATCAAAACAATACAGAGACAAAAAACAGAAGACTGAAGATGTTGAAGATGAGGTAATCAGTCCCTCATCCTAGCAACAGGTGTTCAGTACATAATAAAGATACCTTAGTTATTGATCATGCATTCTATTACTCACATAGAAAGACTAGCTAAATAAATTATTGTTGCCTATTATTAACTAAAATTATAATGATATGTAAACAACTCATACATGAAAACCAGCAGGGTTTCAAGGATTCATAATCCTGTGTCACTAACCTACTGGAGTTCTACGACAGGGTAAGATATGTATGACAGGAGAGAGAGGAATGGATAGATTGAATTTCCTTGTGCTGCCAAAAAAGGCTTTCCACGCAGAACCTCACAAGATATTGGTACAAAACCTAGAGAACCAGCAGGAACAACAGGACAAACACTGCAGTGGATCAGGAAATTCCTGACAGGAAGGAAACAACGAGTTATGGTAGGTTAAGAGGTGTCAGGATGGGCCCACTTGTCCAGTGGAACCCCCACTAGACAAATGTGCCCAAATGAGAATTCAAATGAGAATTCAGTTGGATGAGGATCAGGCAGGACTACAATGGGATCTGGACAGACTGCAACCCTGGTCCAGCAGTTGGCTCCTGGAGTTTAACCCCACAAAGCGCAAAGGTAAAGAATCTTGGGGTGAGAATGATACAGAGCATATCTCCCGAGGTGCACATCAACAAGATAGCTGCTGCAGCATATAGGCCTCTTGCAAACCTAATAATAGCGTTCCGACACCTCAGTAAGGAATCGTTCAAGACTCTGTGCACCGTGTACGTCAGGCCTATATTGGAGTATGCAGCACCAATTTGGAGCCCACACCTGGTCAAGCAGTCAAAAGATTAGAGAAAGTGAAAAGGTCTGCAACCAAGTTTAGTCCCAGAGCCTAGGGCATGTCCTACAAGAAAAGGTATGGGAAATCGACCTGACGACACTGAAGGACAGGAGGGATAGGAGGGACATGATAACGACATATAAAATACTGAGAGGAACTGATAAGGTGGATAGGGAAATGATGCTTCAGAGACTATGCACAACAACAAGGGATCACAATTTGGAAGCTGAAGACTCAGATGAGTCACAGGATGTTAGGAAGTATTTCTTCAGTCATAGAGTTGTCAGAGTGGAATAGTCTAAAGAGTGATGTAGTGGAGGCAGGATCCATAGATAGCTTCAAGAAGAGGTATGATAAAACTCATGTAGCAAGGACAGAGTAGCGACCAGTGAAGAGGGGGCCATGAGCTATGAATCAACCCCTGCAACCACATTAGGTGAGTACACACAGACATACGCGAGCGCTCGCCACAGACGCCAGCTTAACAGAGCAAAACCAACACAGAACGATTGCTTACAAAGTGCTCGCAGGAGACTCACAGGAGACTCGCAGGAGACTCAAGGAGACTCACAGGAGACTCACAGGAGACTCACAGGAGACTCACAGGAGACTCGCAGGAGACTCGCAGGAGACTCACAGGAGACTCACAGGAGACTCACAGGAGACTCACAGGAGACTCACAGGAGACTCGCAGGAGACTCACAGGAGACTCGCAGGAGACTCGCAGGAGACTCCAGAGACTCCAGGAGACTCAGGAGACTCCAGGAGACTCGCAGGAGACTCAGAGGCTCAGGAGACTCACAGGAGACTCACAGGAGACTCGCAGGAGACTCACAGGAGACTCCAGGAGACTCACAGGAGACTCACAGGAGACTCGCAGGAGACTCACAGGAGACTCACAGGAGACTCGCAGGAGACTCACAGGAGACTCGCAGGAGACTCGCAGGAGACTCACAGGAGACTCGCAGGAGACTCGCAGGAGACTCGCAGGAGACTCGCAGGAGACTCGCAGGAGACTCGCAGGAGACTCGCAGGAGACTCGCAGGAGACTCGCAGGAGACTCGCAGGAGACTCGCAGGAGACTCGCAGGAGACTCCAGGAGACTCGGGACCCAGGAGACTCGCGGAGACTCAGAGACTGAGGAGACTCGCAGGGCTGGAGACTCGCAGGAGACTCGCAGGAGACTCGCAGGAGACGGAGACTGCAGAGACTCGAGGAGACTCGCAGGAGACTCGGGACTACGGAGACTCGCAGGAGACTCGCAGGAGACTCCAGGAGACCAAGGAGATGGAGACTCAGACTAGGAGACTCGCAGGAGACTCGGGCCAAGGAGACTCGCAGGAGACTCGCAGGAGACTCGCAGGAGACTCGCAGGAGACTCGCAAAGGAGACTCGCAGGAGACTCACAGGAGACTCGCAGGAGACTCACAGGAGACTCGCAGGAGACTCGGTATGAGGAACATCACAAAAATATCACAGTAGACGTTTTATTGCTTTATTGAAATTACTGTTAACAGATTCTTTCTATGTTTAAAACTAAGTTTGTTTATCATCTAAGAAATTATTCATTTTATCTTGGTAATCAGTTTCTTTCATAAATTTCTATTGCATTTATTTTATCTGCTTTAGTATCATGCATTTTTTTATTACTGATAAGTGTATCATAAGACTTAAAGTTTGCACAACTTATACAGAAACTTAAGCAGCAGTTTTAATTTTTATCTAATATTTCATCTGATAAGTTAATTACAAAACTGTTATTAACATGTTTTGTAGAATCAATATTTTCGAAAAATTAAAAAATTTTCTAATTTTCTTAGAGTGTTGTTTTAGAATTCAAAATTTATTCTGGGGTTTGTTGTGGCAAAGATCTACTAATTTTTTCACTAGACCTTAATGGAAATTAGGCATATTGATGCTTAAATGATTTCAATATGGTTAGTTTTGATGTTACTTCTTGTTTACAAAAGTTCCTGTTTATGATTTATTAAGTTTCCTATCTGAAGAACTTATTAATTACGATTTACCATTGACAGTTCCTACTATCCTACTACTCAGTTATGGAAAACTTGAGGAAATTAAAATTGTATCAGGGTATACAACAAAGTTTAACCATACAATACAGCGAAAAAGTATTGTGAAGGATCTGGATGTGATTATGTCAGAGGATCTCATCTTCAAAGACCACAACAATGTATCTACCTCATCTGCTAGAAAAATAATAGGTTGGATAATGAGAACCTTCAAAACTAGGGAGGCCAAACCCATGATGATTCTCTTCAAATCGATTGTTCTCTCTATGCTGGAATACTGGTGTACACTAACTGCCCCCTTCAAGGCAAGCGAAATTGCTGACCAGGAGAGTGTAGAAAGAATTTTCACGGCACACGTAAGTACGATATAGCACCTAAATTACTGGGAACGGTTGAACTCCCTTGATACATGATATATGCACTTGGAATATCCTAGAGGAATTGGTACCAACTTAAACACGAAAATCACTCCCTATGAAACCAAAATACTGGGCAGGAGATGCGACATTCCCCCAATGAAAAGCAAAGGCGCCACGAGTACACTGAGACACAACACAGTAAGTGTCAGGGGTCCAAGACTGTTCAACTGCCTCCCATAAGACTCCTGGATGTCTTCAAGAAGGTGCCGGAGAGGCACCTAAAGTCATCACCTGATCAGCCGGACTGTGGTTCATACATCAGTTTGAGTGTGACCAGGAGTAACAGCCTGATTGTTCAGACCATGATCCACCATGAGGCCTGGTCTCAGACCGGGCCGCTGGGGCGTTAATCAAAAAACTTATTAAACTTTGTATTGTTGATGCTAGTTTTTGTGTTTAATGACAAGTTTTACACTCGGAAGTTTGGTATGGAAATGGGAAATCCTCTCTCACCTGTTCTTAGTAATTTATACATGGTATTTTTAAACAAAATTGCTTAACACAATCCTTCCTGATAGAGCTAAGTGGTATAGATATGTTGATGATATTTTATGTCTTTTGCCTACGAATATAGATATAAACCATTTCCTTGTTAAATTAAATAGTTTAGCTCATTGCATTTTCTAGATGTTTTAATTATTAAGGTTAACAATTATTTAAAATTTAAAATTTACAGAAAACCTACAAATAACTTTTCCTATGCAAACTATTATTCTTCACATCAATATAGAGTTAAACTGTGGGGTTTCTCATCAATGTTTTTGAGAGCTTTACATATTTGTAGTCCAGAGTTCGTAGATGAAGAAATATCACAAATTAAAGAAATATAAAAAATGATCTAAAATACTAAAGAAACATAATTGATAAATCCTTTAAAGTTGCCAGAAACACTTTTTACATTTCAAAAATGAACAACTGACCTTTTTAAACTAAAAATATGTTGGTTCTTCCTTACCATGAAAACTTGGTTGATATGCCTTCTCTAATTAAGAATTTTAATATCAAATTGTATTTAAAGATCTTGATACAGTAAAAAATATTGATAAAAAATTGCCCCAAAAATGCTGACGGATGTGTCTAAAAGTTTCCTTGTTAAATATGTGATAAAGATTATTACGGTCAAACTGGTAAAAGTCTTGATCTAAGATTAAAACAAAATAAATATATCATTAGGAGTGGACAAAATTCTAATGCTCTGTTTATTCATGTGAGAGATTTTAACCATCCAATTGATTTTGATAATGCTGAGAAAGTTGTTTCTAGCAAGTCCATTTGGGAAGAATTTAAGATACATTAGACAAGTAAAAAATCTTAATGGGTAGAGTATTAGTTGTGTTTCACAGAGTCTGGTGTTGTGATGTGTGTGAGTGTGTGTACTCACCTAATTGTACTCACCTAGTTGTGGTTGCAGGGGTCGAGACTCAGCTCCTGGCCCCGCCTCTTCACTGATCTCTACTGGGTCCCTTCTCTCTCTGCTCCATGAGCTTTATCATACTTCGTCTTATGGTTCCTGCCTCCACTACGTCACTTGTTAGAATATTCCACTTCCTGACTACTCTATGGCTGAAGAAATACTTCCTAACATCCCTTTGACTCATCTGAGTCTTCAACTTCCAATTGTGACACTTTGGTTCTGTGTCCCCTCTCTGGAACATCCTGTCACTATCCACCTTTTCTATTCCCAGCAGTATTTTGTATGTCATTATCATGTCTCCCCTAACCCTCCTGTCCTCCAGTGTTGTCAGGCCGATTTCCCTTAACCTTTCTTCGTAGGACATTCCCCTTAGCTCTGGTACTAACCTTGTTGTTCCGGCCCCCTACCTAACAACGGTTGTTAGGTAGTTACCTTACCGGCCGGCAGTCAAGGGGGTTACGTCATCAGACCTGATGTTTGACTTCCGAGCCGGCTTGACTGACAGTGTCCACCAGACTCTAGTAGAGAGTGTCCACCAGACTCTCCTAGAGGGTGTCAACTATACTCTCACACTGGAGAGCGTTAACCGGACTCTCCACATACACTATTGTAAAGTGTCCTTCACCGGACTCTCTTCCCTACACCTTGGAGAGTGTACAGACTCTTCCCTACACCTTGGAGAGTGTACAGACTCTTCCCTACACCTTGGAGAGTGTACAGACTCTTCCTTGCACCTTGGAGAGTGTACACCAGACTCTCCAACTGGAGAGTGTCCTAGACTCTCCCAGAACTCCAACTGGAGAGTGTAAACTCTCCCAGATACTCCACTGGAGTGTTCGACAGATAGACCTTGTGAGTGACTCTTCATGCTGGTGACGGCCTTAGACTCCAACTACTGGCTTATTCACCAGACTGTACCTGAGACTTTGTACCCGGAGTTGTGAGACTGTACCTGAAAGTGTCACTGAGTTGTAGTGTCACTGGTGTTTACTCTGAGTGATTTCAGGCAGTGTGTGTTCATTGATGCAGTGACAACTGGTGGCACGACACAAGTGGAATAGTCGTGTGATTTGGTGTTGGTGTCGGATGACGCGGTGTTAAGGTTTTTAGAGACGGAGTCATGACAAAGGGGGCGTTCCATGTGGCACAGAGAGTGTCGTGTGACACGGAGAGAAGGCGTGTTGTGTAACACAGAGACAAGGGTGTCTGATGACACGGAAGAGAATGCGTGTCATGACTAGAGGTGTGGTGGTGTCCTGTGTGACACGTTGATGGCAGCGACATCTGACACTGCACTGAATTTTTATGATTGTTTTTTACTTGTGATTTTTTTACTACGTTTCAAATTGTTATAAATGTGTATAAAGAGATATATGTTTTTACACAAATTATAAGATTGTTTTTATTCAGAGTATATGTTTTTATATTAATAATAATATAATAAATATTGAAAATCTGATAGTTTACTCAGTATCCCAAACAGTCGTTAATTACAAATGGTTATTTTATTTGTAATACTTGTCACAAACCTTTGCACTTTCTCTAATTTCTTGACGTGCTTGACCAGGTATTGGTTCCAAACCGGTGCTGCATACTCTAGTATGGGCCTGACGTACACGGTGTACAGTGTCTTGAATGATTCCTTACTAAGGAGTCGGAACGCTATTCTCAGGTTTGCCAGTCGCCCGTATGCTGCAGCAGTTATCTGGTTGATGTGTGCTTCCGGTGACGTGCTTGGTGTTATACTCACCACATGATCTTTCTCCTTGAGTGACGTTTGCAGTCTTTGGCCATCTAGCCTATACTCTGTCTGCGGTCTTCTTTGCCCTTCCCCGATCTTCATGACTTTGCATTTGGCGGGGTTAAATTCGAGAAGCCAGTTGTTGAACCAGGTGTCCAGCATGTCCAGGTCTCTTTGAAGTCCTGCTTGATCCTCATACGATTTAATTCTACTCATAAACTTCACATCGTCTGAGAACAGAGACACTCCTGGGTCTAACCCGTCCGTCATGTCATTCACATATACCAAGAATATCACTGGTCCTAGAACTGACCCCTGTGGGACCCCGCTCGACACAGGCTCCCACTGTGATACCTCATGACGTACCATGACCCGTTGTTGCCTCCCTGTCAGGTATTCTCTGATCCATTGCAGTGCCCTTCCTGTTAAACACGCCTGATCCTCTAACTTCTGGACTAATCTCTTATGAGGAACTGTGTCGAAGGCCTTCTTGCAGTCCAAAAAATGCAATCAACCCACCCCTCTCTCTCGTGTCTTACTTCTGTTACTTTGTAATAGAACTCCAGAAGGTTTTTGAAACAGGATTTGCCTTCTATGAATCCGTGCTGGTTGTCCTTTTTATAATCCTGTGCCATTCCATGTGCTCCACCATTCTCCTGCTGATAATCTTCTCCATGACTTTGCACACTATACGCATAAGTGACACTGGTCTATAGTTTAGTGCCTCGTTTCTATCTCATTTCTTAAAAATGGGAACTACATTTGCCTTCTTCCATACCTCAGGTAGCTGCCCAGTTTCAAGGTATGTATTGAATATTGTGGTTAGTGGCACACACAGCATCTCTGCTCCCTCTCTAAGGGCCCACGGGGAGATGTTGTCAGATTCCATCGAATTTGAGGTATCAAGGTCACTGAGCAACTTCTTCACCTCCTCCTTAGTTGTGTGTATGTCATCCATCACTTGGTACATTCCTTGTTGGTGTCCCACTATGTACTGTCTTCCCAGAGTCCTTCCTGTCTCCACTGTAAATACCTCCTTAAATCTCGTGTTGAGCTCCTCACATACCTCTTGATCGTTTCTTGTGAGTTCCCCACCTTCCTTCCTCAGCCTGATCACCTGGTCTTTGACTGTTGTCTTCCTCCTAATATGACTATACAGCAGTCTCGGGTCCAACTTGACTTTCGATGCTATGTCATTTTCGTACTGTCGCTGGACCTCTCTTCTTATCTGTGCATACTCGTTTCTGTGTGTGTGTGTGTGTGTGTGTGTGTGTGTGTGTGTGTACGCACCTACTTGTACTCACCTAGTTGTAGTTGCAGAGGTCGAGTCATAGATCCTAACGCCGCCTCTTCACTGGCCGCTACTGGGTCACTCTCCCTGCCTCCACTACATCGCTTCCCAAACTATTCCACTTCCCGACCACTCTGTAACTGCAGAAATACTTCATAACATCTGTGATTCATCTGAGTCTTCAACTTCTAACTGTGTCCCCTTGTTGCTGTGTCCCATTTCTGGATCATTCTGTCTTTGTCCACCTTGTCAATTCCTCTCAGTATCTTATATGTTGTTATCATGTCCCCCCTATCTCTCCTGTCCTCCAGTGTCGTCAGGTCGATTTCCCTTAACCTCTCCTCGTAGGACATACCCCTTAGCTCCGGGACTAATCTTGTTGCAAACCTTTGCACTTTCTCTATCTTCACGTGCTTGGCTAGGTGTGGGTTCCAAACTGGTGCTGCATACTCCAGTATGGGCCTAACGTACACAGTGTACAGGGTCCTGAACGATTCTTTATTAAGATGTCGGAATGCTGTTCTTAGGTTTGTTAGGCGCTCATATGCTGCAGCAGTTATTTGGTTGATGTGCGCCTCAGGAGATGTGACTGGTGTTATACTCACCCCAAGATCTTTTTCCTTGATTGAGGTTTGTAGTCTCTGGCCCCCTAGACTGTACTCCGTCTGCGGTCTTCTTTCCCCTTCCCCAATCTTCATGACTTTGCACTTGGTGGGGTTGAACTCCAGGAGCCAATTGCTGGACCAGGCTTGCAGCCTGTCTAGATCCCTTTGTAGTTCTGCCTGGTCCTCGTCCGATTGAATTCTTCTCATCAACTTCACATCATCTGCAAACAGAGACACTTCGGAGTCTATTCCTTCCGTCATGTCGTTCACAAATACCAGAAACAGCACCGGTCCTAGGACTGACCCCCTGTGGAACCCCACTCGTCACGTGTGTGTGTGTGTGTATATGTTTGTGTGTGTATATATGTGTGTGTGTGTGTGTGTATGTGTGTGTACTCCCCTATTTGTACTCACCTATTTGTGGTTGCAGGGATCGAATCATAGCTTCTGGCCCCGCTCTTCACTGATTACTACTAGGTCGTCTCTCTCCCTGCTCCATGAGGTTTATCAAACCTCGTCTTAAAACTATGTATGGTTCCTGCCTCCACTACAACACTTGATAGACTATTCCACTTCCTGACAACTCTATGACTGAAGAAATACTTCCTAACAACCCTTTGACTCGTCTGAGTCTTCAACTTCCAATTGTGATCTCTTGTTTCTGTGTCCCCTCTCTGGAACATCCTGTCTCTGTCCACCTTATCTATTCCACGCAGTATTTTGTATGTCGATATCATGTCTTCCCTAACCCTCCTGTCCTCTAGTGACGTCAGGCCGATTTCCCATAACCTTTCTTCATAGGACATTTCCCTTAGCTCCGGAACTAACCTTGTTGCAAACCTTTGCACTTTCTCTAATTTCTTGACGTGCGTGACAGGGTGTGGGTTCCAAACTGCATACTCCAATATGGGCCTGACGTACACAGTGTACAGTGTCTTGAACAGTGTCGGAACGCTATTCTCAGGTTTTCCAGGCGCCCCTATCCTGCACCAGATATCTGGTTGATGTGTGCTTCCAGAGACGTGCTCGGTGTTATACTAACCCCAAGATCTTTCTCCTTGAGTGAAGTTTGCAGTCTTTGGCCACCTAGCCTATACTCTGTCTGCGGTCTTCTTTGCCCTTCCCCGATCTTCATGACTTTGTGTGTATGCGTGTGTACTCACCTAATTGTACTCACCTAATTGTGGTTGCAGGGGTCGAGACAGCTCCTGGCCCTGCCTCTCTGCTCTCAATGTTCCATGAGCTTTATCATACCTTGTCTTAAAACTATGTATGGTTCCCGCCTCCACTATATCGTTCGCTAGACTATTCCACTTTCTTACTACTCTATGGCTGAAGAAATGTTTCCTAACATCCCTTTGACTCATCTGAGTCTTCAGCTTAAAGTTGTGCCCCCTTGTTTCTGTATTCTCTCTCTGGAACATCCTGTCACTATCTGCCTTGTCGATTCCCCGCAGTATTTTGTATGTCGTTATCATGTCTCCTCTAACCCTTCTGTCCTCCAGTGTTGTTAGTCCTATTTCCCTCAACCTTTCTTCATAGGACAGACCCCTGAGTTGTGGAACTAACCTTGTCGCAAACCTTTGCACTTTCTCTAATTTCTTGACGTGCTTGACCAGGTGTGGGTTCCAGACTGGTGCTGCATATTCTAGTATGGGCCTGACGTACACGGTGTACAGTGTCTTGAACGATTTCTTGTTAAGGTAACGGAACGCTAATCTTAGGTTTGCCAGTCGCCCATATGCTGCCGCAGTTATCTGGTTGATGTGTGTTTCCGTAAACGTGCTTGGTGTTATACTCACCCCAGATGAGATTTGTAGCCTTTGTCCACCTAGCTTGTACTCTGCCAGCGGTCTTCTTTACCCTTCTCTGTTCTTCATGACTTTGCATTTGGTGGGATTAAATTCGAGAAGCCAGTTGCTAGACCAGATGTCAAGCTTGTCCAGGTCTATACACACACAACCCACACATATAAAAAGAGAGGAGCTTACGACGACGTTTCGGTCATACTTGGACCATTTACAAAGTCACACTAACTGTGTGACTTTGTAAATGGTCCAAGTCGGCCGAAACGTCGTCGTAAGCCCTTCTTTATATGTGCGGGTTGTGTGTGTATTGTTCCAGTCACGGTATTGTGCCTTTTTTGTTATTTATTGTCCAGGTCTCTTTGAAGTCCCGCTTGGTCCTCATCCGATGAGATTTTCCTCATTAATTTCACATCATCTGCGAACAGAGACACTTCTGAGTCTATCCCGTCCGTCATGTCATTCACATATACCAAGAATAACACTGGACCTAGGAATGACCCCTGCGGTACCCCGCTCGTTACAGGCGCCCACTGTGATACCTCATCACGCACCATGACCCGTTGTTGCCTCCCTGTGAGGTATTCTCTGATCCATTCCAGTGCCCTTCCTGTTATACATGCTTGTTCTTCCAACTTCTTTACTAATCTCATTAGGAACTGTGTGTGTGTGTGTGTGTGTGTGTGTGTGTGTGTGTGTGTGGGTGTGTGTACTCACCTAATTGTACTCACCTAATTGTGGTTGCAGGGTCGAGACTCAGCTCCTGGCCCCGCTCTCGCTGTCTGCTACTGGGTCTCTGCTCTCCCTGCTCCATGAGCTTTATCATACCTTGTCTTAAAACTATGTATGGTTCCTGCCTCCACTATATCTTTCTCTAGTCCATTCCACTTCCTGACTACTCTGTGGCTGAAGAAATGTTTCCTGACATCCCTTTGACTCATCTGAGTCTTCAGCTTCCAGTTGTGTCCCCTTGTTTCTGTGTTCCTCTCTGAAACAACCTGTCACTATCTACCTTGTCAATTCCCCGCAGTATTTTGTATGTCGTTATCATGTCTCCTCTGACCCTTCTTTCCTCTAGTGTTGTTAGTCCTATTTCCCTCAACCTTTCTTCATAAGACAGACCCCTGAGTTGTGGAACTAACCTTGTCGCAAACCTTTGCACTTTCTCTAGTTTCCTTACGTGCTTGACCAGGTGTGGGTTCCAGACTGGTGCTGGTGTGTGTGTGTGTGTGTGTGTGTGTGTGTGTGTGTGTGTGTTAGTTTTGTGTGTGTATGTGTGTGTGTGTTAGTTTTGTATGTGTGTGTGTGTTAGTTTTGTGTGTGTGTGTGTGTGTGTGTGTGTGTACTCACCAAGTTGTACTCACATAGTTGTGGTTGCAGGGGTCGAGTCAAAGCTCCTGGCCCCGCCTCTTCACTGGCCGCTACTGGGTCACTCTCCCTGCGCCATGAGCTTTATCATACCTCTGCTTAAAGCTATGTATAGAGCCTACCTCCACTACATCGCTTCCTAAACTATTCCACTTCCCGACAACTCTGTGACTGAAGAAATACTTCATAACATCTCTGTGATTCATCTGAGTCTTCAACTTCCATCTGTGTCCCCTTGTTGTTGTGTCCCATCTCTGGAACATTCTGTCTCTGTCCACTTTGTCAATTCCTCTCAGTATCTTATATGTTTTTATCATGTCTCCTCTATCTCTCCTGTCCTCCAGTGTCGTCAGGTCGATTTCCCTTAACCTCCCCTCGTAGGACATACCCCTTATCTCCGGGACTAGTCTTGTTGCAAACCTTTGCACTTTGTGTGTGTGTGTGTGTGTGTGTGTGTGTTTGTGTGTGTGTGTGTGTGTGTGTGTGTGTATGTGTATGAATGTGTGTTTGTATGTGTGTGTATGTATGTGTGTGCTTGTATGCGTGTGTATGTATGTGTGTGTATGTATGTGTGTGTATGTATGTGTGTGCATGTATGTGTGTGTGTGGGTTGTGTGAAAAGTAGTGGTGAAATTGTGTGTTATGGTGTATGGGTGTGTATGTGGAGTTTGCGAGTGACACGTCGTCTGCAGTGCTCCTCTACCTGGCGTAACCTGCCTCACGTCTGATCTACCAGTTAATGTATTCTATGCTGTGTGTGTGATCTATGTGTGTGTGTGTGTGGAACTATATGTGTGTGGGTTTATTAAGTGTGTGAAAAGTAGTAGTGTAATTGTGTTATGGTGAATGAGTGTGTATGTGGTGTCTGCGAGGTCGCCTACAGTGCTCCTCTACCTGGCCTGACCTGACTTACGCCTGATCCACCAGTTAAATAATGTATTCTATGCTTCACCTGTCTGCTCGCCCTTTTCTACTAGAAATTACCAATTGCTATTCGTTACCAAGTACTTGGTATCCTATTCCTTATCTTACTATGAGAGTTGACCGTTCACAAACAGCTTAGCGGTTAGGTAATTGGAATTTACACTCGACTCCCCGAAAACCACGCATAGGTGAGATGTACTTGCGATGCAGCCTGTAGCAGCCTGTAGTATCCTGTAGTATCCTGTAGATTGTCCAAGTCGATGAGGTGTTCTGGCGTATATCCACAATAAAAATACCCAGATGTTGTTCAAGTGTCTAATTCATCATGTTAAACATTACATGACCTGAGAGAAGATATTAGACCAAAGTAAGTATATTATGCATTTCATTAACGGGAATTTGTAACCTAGTTGAAAAGTTTGTAATGACAAACTATTCAACAAAACTTAGGGATTTGGTCAGTGTTTCAAGGAGGTGAGGTTAGTCGTGGGACATTCTGGGACATTATCCCATGTAACTTACCTACCTGGAGTCTAGCTGAAGGGTAGTACTTGACTAGGCCTCCCAGTGGATCAGAGCCTGATCACCCAGGGTGTTACTGCTGGCCAAACGTAGTCCAAATAAGAACCACAGCTCCCTCTTGAAGGCAGCCAGGATTCTATTCGTAATTTCCCTTATACATAGCGTTTTCACTTAGTGTACTAATGGCGCCTCTACCTCTCATTTGGGGTATATTGAACCATCTGCCCTGCCTTTTGCTTTCGTAGGGAGTGATTTTTATGTGCAAATTTGGGACCAGTCCCTCTAGGATTTTCCAGGTGTAGATTATGATATATTTTTCTCGCCTGCCCTCCAGTGAGAACAAGTCGAGTGATTTCAAGCGTTCCCAATAATTAAGGTTTTTGACGGAAGTTATATAGGCAGTAGAGGTTCTCTTTACATTCGCTAGATCTGCGATTTCCCCTGCCTTGAATGGAGATGTTAGAGTACAGCAGTGTTCCTGCCTTGAATGGAGATGTAAGAGTACAGCAGTGTTCCTGCCTTGAATGGAGATGTAAGAGTACAGCAGTGTCCCTGCCTTGAATGGAGATGTAAGAGTACAGCAGTGTCCCTGCCTTGAATGGAGATGTTAGCGTACAGCAGTGTCCCTGCCTTGAATGGAGATGTAAGAGTACAGCAGTGTTCCTGCCTTGAATGGAGAAGTAAGAGTACAGCAGTGTTCCTGCCTTGAATGGAGATGTAAGAGTACAGCAGTGTCCCTGCCTTGAATAGAGATGTAAGAGTACAGCAGTGTTCCTGCCTTGAATGGAGAAGTAAGAGTACAGCAGTGTTCCTGCCTTGAATGGAGATGTTAGAGTACAGCAGTGTCCCTGCCTTGAATGGAGAAGTAAGAGTACAGCAGTGTTCCTGCCTTGAATGGAGATGTAAGAGTACAGCAGTGTTCCTGCCTTGAATGGAGATGTAAGAGTACAGCAGTGTCCCTCCCTTGAATGGAGATGTTAGAGTACAGCAGTGTCCCTGCCTTGAATGGAGATGTAAGAGTACAGCAGTGTTCCTGCCTTGAATGGAGATGTTAGAGTACAGCAGTGTCCCTGCCTTGAATGGAGAAGTAAGAGTACAGCAGTGTTCCTGCCTTGAATGGAGAAGTAAGAGTACAGCAGTGTCCCTCCCTTGAATGGAGATGTTAGAGTACAGCAGTGTCCCTGCCTTGAATGGAGATGTTAGAGTACAGCAGTGTTCCTGCCTTGAATGGAGATGTTAGAGTACAGCAGTGTCCCTCCCTTGAATGGAGATGTTAGAGTACAGCAGTGTCCCTGCCTTGAATGGAGATGTTAGAGTACAGCAGTGTTCCTGCCTTAAATGGAGATGTAAGAGTACAGCAGTGTCCCTGCCTTGAATGGAGATGTAAGAGTACAGCAGTGTCCCTGCCTTGAATGGAGATGTTAGAGTACAGCAGTGTCCCTGCCTTGAATGGAGATGTAAGAGTACAGCAGTGTTCCTGCCTTGAATGGAGAAGTAAGAGTACAGCAGTGTTCCTGCCTTGAATGGAGATGTAAGAGTACAGCAGTGTCCCTGCCTTGAATAGAGATGTAAGAGTACAGCAGTGTTCCTGCCTTGAATGGAGAAGTAAGAGTACAGCAGTGTTCCTGCCTTGAATGGAGATGTTAGAGTACAGCAGTGTCCCTGCCTTGAATGGAGAAGTAAGAGTACAGCAGTGTTCCTGCCTTGAATGGAGATGTAAGAGTACAGCAGTGTTCCTGCCTTGAATGGAGATGTAAGAGTACAGCAGTGTCCCTCCCTTGAATGGAGATGTTAGAGTACAGCAGTGTTCCTGCCTTGAATGGAGATGTTAGAGTACAGCAGTGTTCCTGCCTTGAATGGAGATGTTAGAGTACAGCAGTGTCCCTGCCTTGAATGGAGAAGTAAGAGTACAGCAGTGTTCCTGCCTTGAATGGAGAAGTAAGAGTACAGCAGTGTCCCTCCCTTGAATGGAGATGTTAGAGTACAGCAGTGTCCCTGCCTTGAATGGAGATGTTAGAGTACAGCAGTGTTCCTGCCTTGAATGGAGATGTTAGAGTACAGCAGTGTCCCTCCCTTGAATGGAGATGTTAGAGTACAGCAGTGTCCCTGCCTTGAATGGAGATGTAAGAGTACAGCAGTGTTCCTGCCTTAAATGGAGATGTAGAGCACAACAGTGTTCCTGCCTTGAATGGAGATGTAAGAGTACAGCAGTGTTCCTGCCTTGAATGGAGATGTAAGGGTACAGCAGTGTCCCTGCCTTTAATGGAGATGTTAGAGTACACCAGTGTTCCTGCCTTGAATGGAGATGTAAGAGTACAGCAGTGTCCCTGCCTTGAATGGAGATGTAAGGGTACAGCAGTGTTCCTGCCTTTAATGGAGATGTTAGAGTACAGCAGTGTTCCTGCCTTGAATGGTGATGTAAGAGTACAGCAGTGTTCCTGCCTTGAATGGAGATGTTAGAGTACAGCAGTGTTCCTGCCTTGAATAGAGATGTAAGAGTACAGCAGTGTTCCTGCCTTGAATGGAGATGTTAGAGTACAGCAGTGTTCCTGCCTTGAATGGAGATCTAAGGGTACAGCAGTGTTCCTGCCTTGAATGGAGATGTTAGAGTACAGCAGTGTTCCTGCCTTAAATGGAGATGTAAGAGTACAGCAGTGTTCCTGCCTTGAATGGAGATGTAAGGGTACAGCAGTGTTCCTGCCTTGAATGGAGATGTTAGAGTACAGCAGTGTCCCTGCCTTGAATGGAGATGTAAGAGTACAGCAGTGTTCCTGCCTTGAATGGAGATGTAAGAGCACAGCAGTGTTCCTGCCTTGAATGGAGATGTAGGACAGCAGTGTTCCTGCCTTGAATGGAATGTTAGAGCAGCAGTGTTCCTGCCTTGAATGGTGATGTAAGAGTACAGCAGTGTTCCTGCCTTGAATGGAGATGTAAGAGTACAGCAGTGTTCCTGCCTTGAATGGAGATGTAAGAGTACAGCAGTGTCCCTGCCTTGAATGGAGATGTAAGGGTACAGCAGTGGCCCTGCCTTGAATGGAAATGTAAGGGTACAGCAGTGTTCCTGCCTTGAATGGAGATGTTAGAGTACAGCAGTGTTCCTGCCTTGAATGGTGATGTAAGAGTACAGCAGTGTTCCTGCCTTGAATGGAGATGTTAGAGTACAGCAGTGTCCCTGCCTTGAATGGAGATGTAAGAGTACAGCAGTGTCCCTGCCTTGAATGGTGATGTAAGAGTACAGCAGTGTTCCTGCCTTGAATGGAGATGTAAGAGTACAGCAGTGTCCCTCCCTCGAATGGAGATGTTAGAGTACAGCAGTGTTCCTGCCTTGAATGGAGATGTTAGAGTACAGCAGTGTTCCTGCCTTGAATGGAGATGTAAGAGTACAGCAGTGTCCCTGCCTTGAATGGAGATGTTAGAGTACAGCAGTGTTCCTGCCTTGAATGGAGATGTTAGAGTACAGCAGAGTTCCTGCCTTGAATGGAGATGTTAGAGTACAGCAGTGTTCCTGCCTTGAATGGAGATGTTAGAGTACAGCAGTGTTCCTGCCTTGAATGGAGATGTTAGAGTACAGCAGTGTTCCTGCCTTGAATGGAGATGTTAGAGTACAGCAGTGTTCCTGCCTTGAATGGAGATGTTAGAGACAGCAGTGTTCCTGCCTTGAATGGAGATGTTAGAGTACAGCAGTGTTCCTGCCTTGAATGGAATGTTAGAGTACAGCAGTGTTCCTGCCTTGAATGGAGATGTTAGAGTACAGCAGTGTTCCTGCCTTGAATGGAGATGTTAGAGTACAGCAGAGTTCCAGTCTAGAGAGAAAAACTCAACTAGAGTTCTTAATAATGAATTAGTGTTCTCACGTGTTTTGGAACATTATTCTGAATAAATTTTGTTAAACATTATTATATGTAAAGAATTGCTCAAATTTGTACTTATGTTTAAAAGAAAACATAGAAATAATAATAATAATAATAATAATAATAATAATAATAATAATAATAATAATAATAATAATAATAATAATAATAATAATAATGAACATAATAATAATAATGATAAAAACAATAATAATAATAATAATAACATTATAAGTGTAATAAATTATAACAATGTTCAGAAAAAAATTCATATTGCTGCGCAGAATGCTGTCACTATTAAATCATATAGTAGTGGTGACATTTGTGGTGAGTGTGCAACCTGTGCTGAGTCAAGACGTGGGCGAACCCATGGAACAAGTGGAAGAAGATGTGAGGAAGATGATGGGACAGATAGTGGAAGAACATCCCACCGGGTGTCACCTGGTGCTCATTACTTCTACACGATACTCCTACGTTACTTCCATCTTTCTCAGGTATGGGCATAGTCAACAGCCATGCAAGTTGTATTTAATACTTAATGTCTTATGTGATGTTCTATGTAAATAAACAGCTTATTTCAGAGCACTCAAACAGTGAAATATAATTGCACCATTAACCTTGTTCTGCCTAGTTAAGTTCAGGATCAAATTATATAAATTAGTTAGGGCACCGTGGTGGATCAGGTGTCTGGTAATGCTGGCTGCACGCATATAGACGCTTGAACCACACTCCGGCTGGTCAGCTAATGAGTTTAAGTGCCTGTCCAGCTCTTGAAAACAGTCAGAAGTCTATTGGTAATCTCCCTTATGTATGCTGGGAGGCAGTTGAGCAGTCCTGGGTTCCTGACACTTATTGTGCTATCTTTTAGCGTACTCGTGGCGCCCCTGCTTTTCATTGGGAGGATGTTGCATCACCTGCCGAGTCTATTGCTTGCGTGGGGAGTGATTTCAGTGTACAGTATTGGTACTAGTCCCTCTTCCAAATGTATATAACTATGTATCTTTCTCGCCTGCGTTCCAGGGAGTACAAATCAAAGGACTTCAACCGTTTCCATTGATTTAGGTGCTTTATCGTACTTATACGTGTCTTGAAAGTTCTCTGTATATTCTTAATGTCTGCAATTTCACCTGCTTTGAAGGAGGCCGTTAGTATACAGCAATATTCCAGCTAAGAGAGAACAAGCAATTTGAGCAGATATGGTAGATACATTGTTGTGGTCTTTGAAAGTGAGATTCTCTGAGATTATCACTCCCAGGTCCTTCACATTAGTTTTTTCTCTATTGTGTGGTTGGAATGTGTTTTATACTCCGATCAGTTTTTATTTCCTCGAGTTTTCCATACCAGAGTAATTGAAATTTCTCTTCATTTAACTTCATATTGTTTTCTGCTGCCCATTTAAAGACTTCGTTAATGTCCGCTTGGAGATTTGCAGAGTCACTGATGGAGGACACTATCATGCAAATTCATGGTGCTCTGGCTTACATCTCTGTCTGTCAGATATGAGGATATGCAAAAGGACGGTAGCGAGTACTGTACCTTGTGAAACGGAGCTTTTCACTGTAGCAACTTCTGACTTTACTCCGTTTACTATTACTCCTTGTGTTGTGTTCTGTTTATTAAGAAGTTATAGGCCCATCTTCCAAATTTTCCAGTTATTCCTTTATCTCGCATTTTGTGTGTTATTACCCCTCGATCGCACTTGTCAAAGGCTTTCGCATAGTCTGTGTATACTACATCTTCATTTTGTTTGTCCTCCAAAGCATTCATCACCATGTTATAGTGGTCCAGACCATGTTATACAGTGGTCCAGTAGATGTGAGAGGCAGGAGCGACCTGCTCTAAACTAGTGCTTTCCTGGGTGTGCAACTGATGGGTATCTAAGTGGTTGGCGATCTTGCTTCTTAGAACCTTTTCAATTATTTTTTATTATGGGACGTTAGTGCTATCGGTCTTTAATACTTTGCAATTGCTGTACTGCCACCTTTGTAGAGTGGGGCTATGTCTGTTGTTTTTAGTGACTGTGGGATGACCCCTGTGTCTATGCTCCCTCTCCATAGAATATTTAAGGAACGTGAGAGGGGTTTCTTGCAGTTCTTGATGAATACGGAGTTCCACGAGTCTGAGCCTGGGGCAGAGTGCATCGGGATGTCATTTATTGTTTGTTTTTTTCAAAGTTCCTGGTGTTTGGATTATATCAGAAATTGTTGAATTAACCAAATTTTGAGTCTCGATCATAAAAAAGTCATTTAGAGTGTCAACCCTAAGTCTGATTAATGGTTCACTAAACACAGAGTCAAACTTGGACTTCAGTATCTTACTCATTTCTTTGCTGTCATCTTTGTAAGTCTAATCTTGTTTAAGCAGGGGTCCAATACTGGATGTGTTTGTTTTCACTAGATTTGGAATACGAAAAGAGTAAGGGAATTATACTAAAACAACTTATGCATTAATTAGTATATGAAAATGACACATGCTCAACGAATGTTTTATGTATCTAATACAACGAATAAATTCTGGAGAATGTGAAAGGTATGAAGAAACATTGGAGGGTTAGCTCTGCCTTCCTGGCAAAAAAAAGCTTTCAAAAAGTAGTTATTTTTTTTAGCCCCTCGCCATATAAGGAATCTGAAAGACAGTGAAATGAAATGTTTAGGGAGAATCGGTGTTTGAAGAGTGGAGGGCCCAAATCTTTCATAGATGAGAAATAGGTATCATAGGTAGTGATGAAATCAGAATACGGACCAATCACAAGTGGCATCCCAAAAGGATTAGGTCTATTCCCAAACGTCATAATTTTAAATACCTTGCTTTTAATGCATTAGTAAATCTGACTCAAAAAACGTGCATTCTCTCTGTCTCCAGCCTGAGAGGACTGAACACCTCATTACCTCTTTCCATCTTTTTTCAATCAAGTTACAATCTGACTAAGTTTTTTAAAAGTGCATTCCGTCCACTGCCTCATTTCCAATACACAGTTCGTCATTGTGAGTAAAGACTTTCAGCTTGTTGACATGTATTATCCTTTGTTCATGGTCAACTAATATACCTTAATTTGTATAATTCACTGGTCCTGTTTTTCATGACTCGGTGTAGATCCTTCCAACTTTGTCTTTATGAAATACTTTGTTGTCACACTGAGGCCACATTAATCATGAGAGATGAAGAATCCTTTCTCATTTACAAAGATGATATTTTAATTGAGGTTATAGTAATGGATATAACTGGCTTGTGCTTTATTAGAAGAGGCAGCGTCTACTCTCTAGGCAGCTGTTATTCTGGAGAGGACATCTAAACAACAAGTCTCTCCATGCAACACTGTTGTTTGTTTAACTAACCTTGAGGGAAAATGGCTTCTTTAGCCCAGGAATAAAAAGTCTGGCTGAATAACGATTGGTTTATTAACAGCCATATTTAATGATAGTTGCTGTAAATCATAGGTGCATCCTTGGAGTGCGTTCAGCCAAGCTAACTAATGCATTCGTAATTGTCTGGCTTGTTAATTCCACCATCCTATTTATTTGTACATTATAGGCTATTATTGCTCTCAGTGGAGGTAAGAATGTTCCTATACTCCTGGTTCTATGGAGACACCAGGTAATGGCGCATATAATAGTACATTTATGCCTGAAAAGACGTTGGCCAAAATAACCAAGAATTATTACTGGCCAGGGTTGCTTATGTCAGGACGTAGGTCTCTTGCCAAACATTTGGCAAACCTGAGGATCCCATTAATCCAGCTTTTTTATACTCTTCGCCATCGTATGACAAACCTTTGTCTAGTTCGGTCTTTTTCTTGTATTGAATATTTGTTTATGTTCATGTTTTGTTCAGTAAGACAAGCGAGATCCTTAACAAGAGCTCAGTTAAAACTTCACATTCCTATACGTGGAGAGGGTTTCGGGGGTCAGCGCCCCCGCGGCCCGGTCTGTGACAGAGCTGAAAAGAACGGAGTGTCCAGACACAGAAACCAATGAGACAATCTCTCTTTCATACCTTCAACAATACTCTACCACATTCAAGTAGTAAAGTATAATTTTGCTTTGCTTAACATTTTTTCATTTGCTTAAAACACAATCGGCCAGGAAATTTTCTTTGTGTTTTCTCAATGACCGGAACATTTTCTAACAAAAATATATTAATATATTTATATTATGGAATTCATCATAAGTTATAATCTGAGCTTTTTAAAATTGCGTTCCGTGATGCAGATTGTTTAATAGGACGCTTTTATGTACTTTATATTTTACTTTAGTACACAATTCGGCTAGAAATTTCGATACACTGACTTCTTCAGGATGTCAAACTTTGGATGAATAAGAAGTATCTTAAAAGGGATCTTTGAAAGCTCTCAGGGTATGATGTCTTTGCATGGCCTTAATATAAATAAGTTATCTTGACATTGCACTTCCTCTAATTAGTAACATGCTGTATATTTTAAGTCACTAAAGTGTTTACAAAGTGTGTGAGTAACTCTGAGCTAATTTAAAAATATTTTCCAAATATTTTATAATTTTCCTTCCTTAGTAATATAAAGGAAATACAAAAACATTATTTGACCTGTCATTACCTTCGGTGAATAAAAAATGACTCTTAAACACAGAAATATAACTGTTCACTCTACAGCCTACTGAATGATGTATTTCTTGAGTAAAACTTCTTATTGTCGTAAATTAAATATCTTGGATAAGGTGTAAAAAAAAAAAAAGAATAGATGAACAGTAGCAGTTGCTGACATGTGGATGGCAGAAACTGCTCAGCACATCGTCTCCTTCACACCATGTAAAAGAAATCTCCAAATTGTGCAACAATATTCACTTCTCTTTCAGACTTCTGAATGAGGGTGTTGAGGCCGGCGTGGTGGTGGAGGCAGAGTCAGTGTTTACACAAGACCAGGTAGCACAGAAACACCTCCTCCAGAAGTTATGGGGTCATGCAACAACAACCTGTAGGACACTCATTCTTGACCTCACCTCAGTAAACATCACCAACCTTGTGTTCAGGTAATGTATGTTCAGAACTTAGTCCATCTCATTTAATTACTACTAAAAATATATCCATTTATTCAACGACCAAATTTTTTTTTAAATACTTTATTTTCTTTCCAATAACTATATAATTGTTTAGAGTAACATCTCTTCAGCCCTTTTTTTGTGTCCTGCTAAGATAAAAATTAATGTCAGGAGCTACACAGCATTTTATTTTTCATTTTTTTCGGTGGAGTTATTTATGTATGGCGTAACAGAGCAAGTCAGAAAAGACTTGCCCCAGAGTACTGCATACATATCTCATATTTTAAGGTCATTAATTTTCGTATTTAAAAGGAAAAGAAAAGATGACACGACGAGGAAAACTGGGACCTCTGTAGGACAAAATCAAGTAAGTAAACAAGAAAGTAAATTCAGCAAGTAAATAACTAATTATTATTTACGCTAAGTGTGAATTTCATTTAAAGTTTTTACATTGGTCCTGAGAGACCACATGTTATAGATACATACAACTCCCATTATATAGATTTAACTTATGAAAATATAATTAAATTCAGCACTGTAACTTATTTATTATAAAAAGGAACATTCTATGTTTTTTCCTGGAAAAACAATTTGTATAAAAAAATGGAATATTAAAATTTACACAACATAAAATCAAGGAGAAACTTTGTTTGAGGAAAACACATCAATACAAAGAGTTTGAACGCGATCCAATGATGCATTTTACAATTAGTGCAAAGAATTAACAAAACGTACTATTAGATCTAGGCTAGAAAACATTTCACCTATAAGATACATCAGCCATTAAATATTGAAGTAAATATTGAAGTGGTTCAGAAAGATTCTCATATAATCAGGAGGTAGCTCTAAACTCCTAGGGGTTTTATATAGGCTAGAGAATGGGTGGTATTTAGACACTATCCAGTGAAGTGGAGGATAAACCCAGTTCCTGGAATCAAGAGCCCCTCGCCAGCATCAAAGGCATACTCCATTTATTGAATGCAAAAATTATAAACCATTTTGATATTAAAAGTGGTAAAGTATTTTTACACACTCCATTAAAACTTCAGCTAAGGTGAATACACAAGTGTTGAAATTTTGAAACCAGGGAAAGGAAGCCTCGTAAAGATATTACATGGAAACCAATTTCGGAAATGGTCTATGTGAAACTGATCAAAGGTCACCTCAATTGTTCCACCAACATTTACCTAGAGGTTCAAGGTTTGAAAAAATGAAGATAATCAGACAAGGCATTATTTTAAACAAATTCTAGGACGAAGCTAGTGCAAGAGAGACACAGCATCTAACAGTGTGTCGCCTCTGCAATAAAGACGCACAGTATCTAAACTTCTTTAAACTCCTGAGTCAAAATCACTATAAACAACTCGTCTTCTTAATTAAGATTTCTCAGTTTTATTGTTCTATTTAAAATTCTGTACAATTATAAAAGAAAAATAAATAATTGTGTGTTTATGTAAGAGAGACCAATTGGATATTTTTTTCAAATAAAATTAAATAAATTGGCATCTACACAGCTCAGATTTCAATTAATTATGATTTTAATCAAGATATGCCAACAAGCCCAAGTTTCAGAAATTAATTTAGTAAAGTGACAATTTTGACGCACACGAACTGAACTTTTAAAGGTTACTATGGTGTCCATATGGTGTCCATATGACGCATCTATCACTGAAGTCAGAAGATGCAAACTCAAATGTATTTATCGTGATTATCCAGGAATAAAATTTCACATTATTTCAAACATAAAATTAGCAGATCCTGCACTCTTGAATTTTACTCTCTGCCAGAAACGAATTAGAGGGCTTTTTTTTAATATTTGAATTTAAGCAGTAGAGGATTTTAGAAGTTACTGGAGTTTTCCAGTGAAGTGTGAATGAGATCCACGTGTTTGGTCAGAGGGCAGCTGTGCATGAGAAGTGTTCCATATGTCTTGTCCTAGGAAAAACAGAAATAACAATAATGAAAGTGGAAAAACAAACACATAAGCAGTATAATGTGATCCTTTATTGACGTTTCGCCCACACAGAAGGTCTACCCATATACTTATCCAATCTCTTTTTTAAAGCTACCCAATGTTTTAGACTCCATCACACTGCTCTGAAGATTGTCACATGCAGCATTCTCCACCTGACTAAATCCTATAAATACTCATGTATCTTTTATGCAGGTAGATCTGTTTGTGACTCGCTAAACCCCACTACGTGGGCGAAACGTTGTCAATAAAGGATCACACTATACTGCTTATGTGTTTATTTTTCCATTGTGTCGGTATTTTATACCATTTATTTCCAATAATTAAAGTGTTGAGCAAGGTAACATTATAAATTGATTCAGAGAAGCCGGTTAGCTGGACTTGAGTCCTGGAAGTCAGAAGTAAAGTGCCCGCACTCTGAAGGAAGGGTGAGGATAATTATAGTTTTGAACTGTTGAATTGGCGAGCTTCTGGGAAGACAGTGATGGAGTAAGTGATGGAGAAAGTGTTTTTCCTTTTTCGTATCACCCTTCTTTGGTGGGAGACGTTTGTAGAAAAAAAAAGTTTGAAGACTAACAAATAAAGTGTTGGAGACTAACAAAGTGTTGGAGACTAACAAATAAAGTGTTGGAGACTAACAAATAAAGTGTTGGAGACTAACAAAGTATTGGAGACTAACAAATAAAGTGTTATAAATTAGACACTTATGCAACACTTGGGTATCTTTATTCAGGAAACGTTTCGCCACACAGTGGCTTCATCAGTCCAATACAAAGTAGAAAGGTGTAAGGAGAGGAGGAGTTTGAGGTAATCAGTCCCTCGGCCTGGAGTCGATGTGTTCAGTCCATCAATCTTGTAGAAAGTAACGCATATATCCGTAGAGGTGGCTTTTATACTGTAGTCAGGTGAGGTGAAGCAGCAGGAGGCGGGGTCATAGTGGTACCATCCACTACTCGAAGTAGGTCTTCGTCCAAAGGTTGGACAAGTGTTGAAGAAATCGTTTGTATTAAGATCCCAAGATGTTGCTGTGTCAGACAGGGTGTAAATGAATGGTTCAGAGAACAGACAAGTTATAATTAGACACTTATGCAACACTTGGGTATCTTTATTGAGGAAACGTTTCGCCACACAGTGGCTTCATCAGTCCAATACGAAGACCTACTTCGAGTAGTGGATGGTACCACTATGACCCGCCTCCTGCTGCTTCACCTCACCTGACTACAGTATAAAAGCCACCTCTACGGATATATGCGTTACTTTCTACAAGATTGATGGACTGAACACATCGACTCCAGGCCGAGGGACTGATTACCTCAAACTCCTCCTCTCCTTACACCTTTCTACTTTGTATTGGACTGATGAAGCCACTGTGTGGCGAAACGTTTCCTCAATAAAGATACCCAAGTGTTGCATAGTGTCTAATTTATAACTTGTCGGTTCTCTGAACCATTCATTTACAAATAAAGTGTTGGAGACTAACAAAGTATTGGAGACTAACAAATAAAGTGTTGGAGACTAACAAAGTATTGGAGACTAACAAATAAAGTGTTTCTTCTTCAGAATCGTGGAAGCATCAGGGTTATGGAGGCTACCACAGACTCGGGTTATGATTGTGGGAGGGAGAGCAGGAGTGAAGGAGGTGCTCTTACACTACAGCCTCCGCAACACCATCCATGCCATCTACGTGGCTGTACACACCAGCACTCTGCTTAACTTAAGTTTCCGTGCATTACAAAGGCACCCGTACACATACCTTGAGAAAAAGGTCACCTGGGAAGGTGAGAGTCAATCTTATTTATTATAACCAAATTTGCCTCGTCAGCACTTAGAAATTGAACTACTCACTGATGGAGATGAGACTCACTAATCCTTCCAGTATTTTCTTTGGGAACCATTACGCAAATGTGACAAGCTGTTAACCTAAGACAAGTTTCGAAAACATGTTTATTCTCCTCCTCTTTGCTTCCTTTCTCATATCAAAATATCGTCTTTCTTTTCCCATTTTATTCTCATTCTCATCAATTTGCTCTTTTTCTTCCATCATTATTATTTCCTTTTACAGATTAAGCGCTGTCACAACTTTTTCCATTATCTTTTGCAACAACTCTTCAGAATCTCCTAACAACTGTGTTATCATTACATAGCACCTGTGATAATTCTGAAACATTCTGTTCAACACTAATATTCACCTCTTCTACAACCTTGTAAATAATTGTATTAAACCACACTAGACGTATTTCGGTTGCTGAGAAAGGAATCCCAGTATCACATAAGGCCAGCCACCTTTACCTCAATACACGCAATAGGAATAGAGCACATTGATAAAAAATATAATTCAGAAATAAAAAAATAAGAATACGCCTATAGTTGCTGGGGTCGAGTCTCAGCTTCTGGGTCCACTTCCTCTCTGGCCTCATCTGGGTTTCATTTCTTCTGGTTTCGTAGTTTTTCCTAAGGCTATATGTATGGATCCTATCTCCAACACCTCACTGTAGATGACATTCCACTTCCTGACTAATCTAAGATTAAAGAAATGCTCTCTAATATCCCTGTGACATATCTGTGTTTTCAACTTCCATCCACATTAGCTGGGCAGTCCCAGTAGCAGTATCGAGTCCTGCTGACTGCGATCTTTCTCTGTATATACCCACTTATGTTTCTTTTAAAAGCACCAATCTGCTGTGATGTGCTCGTCTACCGACGTTGTCTCTTCTGCAACAACGGGACAGCTGGGATCAAGGTAGTAAACAACGTGAACTTCTCCATGATGTCCCACCTGGCAGACAACCAGTTAATTGGTGAGATTTATTCGTGTTTCTTCCTTGAAAACGCTTGTTTGACAGTTTTCCCCACTTATTATTAACAATAGGTAAACAAAGTATTATTCATGTTTATTATGTTTAAGTTTATAGTCTATTTTCCATTTTGTGTCCTGCATTTGAAATGTAATTAGCTCAATGCATTTTTGCAGATTAACTATGCTAGTTGTTCTCTATATAATAACTGGTGAATGACAACCCATTTCCCTCTTTTTGTGCATTTAGTTTGATGCTCTGTTACTATTACGAACACAGATAATAATGGCCTGTTGACCTGGTCGTAAAGGGTTTGGTGCGAAATAAACACAACAGTAGTATTTAACTTGTATTTTCCTTCACCAAATATATATAGCTATGTACACTTATGTAAACTATGTACAGGAGTTGAATATAAGTGTACCACACGGTGATAAAGGCAAGAGACAGAAGCCAGAGAGAGAGCACTGTTCTTCAACCAGCTAGAGGCAAGTCTGGCAAATGCTGACTGTGAGGGAAACCACGTCGCCTCAGCACTTGGCAGGCTCGTCTATGATAGGACAATGAACCAAGGCACTGATTTAACGATGGGTACCCATTACCGATAAACCCTTAGCACCTGGTTCGCTGGTGGGAGGCAGCCTATATGGAAGTGTGTACATACGCCAAATAAAATGTAACATACTCTTAACATGCCCCAGTTACTCATTACAGTCAGTTGAAACATGAGGGAAGTATGATTTTTATCTTTATACCCAGGTTGTACGAATCAAGAATCCAGTAAAATATTCTAAAAGCTGTTAGACATTGATCACGTTACGAAAGTGGGAAATTATTTACTTTCGTAGCTAAATGTTGGAAAGGTTGTCTATGACACTTGATAAATCTTATTTAATTAGTTGGCTATGATTTAGTTACCTATTATATTCATCAGTCAGTATTTTCAGTAGTTGTTTTCTAATTAGATGGAAATATTTACAGGGAATTCAAGATAGTGGGACATAAATGTCTGTTCTCATTTTGCAGTAGGAAGGAGCTTGAATGTAAGTGCATTTACAGTATACCATAACTGCATGTAGCAATATTAATGATAATGATATTCACGTGGTTCACTTGGACAGAGACTGTGTTAACATAGACTTCCTAAAATCTAAATGAGATAAAGATATTAAGCAATGTGACACTGACCCTTTTTCCCAGAAAGTAGAGGCAAATCACAGGTATCGAAGTTTATCTTTCTGGATCATTGCCTGATTTATGGTGAAGAATGTGTTTATGACCTAAAAATTCTTATATGTAGAAACGTAATAGGAAAGGCGAGACCACTGAGAGACCTGGCCAGAAGACTTAATATTAAAGAAGTCCGTCTCGATGCATACAAAAAAATGATTACTTGGCAAGAAACGTGCAACTTATCAGTTTCTTTATTATGATAGTTCAGAAAAAATACAGGTAGCATATCAAGCAAGCGATATATAGATTTTTGTGCCCTCAACTATTACCCTGAAAAAATGTATGGAAACTATTCCATTACATTACATGTGAATTTTATATTTTGAGGGCTAGATGACAAAAATGCATTTCCAGTCTGACTAATTATTTCCGGTAACTGAATACTGTCATGAATGATGAGGCAGTAATGTGAAGAATGTGGAGACTGGGGTACTTAAGGTCAAGGCTGAAGCTGAGACTGCACTTCATTCTCCTTATTATGACCTAAACGACTTCACAACTCAGAATATTGTTGACAGCAGCATAAGTCCCCACTTCTTGCTATTGTCTCTCATCACAAAATTGTGAAGTTAAGGGAAATAGTGTTAAGTTTCAACATCAAAATTTAAATTTGAAAGATCAAACAACCGATGGTCTTGTACTCAAGATGCACCCTTAGGCAGGGAATTTTTGTTTGATGAAGCTTTCTGTGAACACTTTTCTTACGACCTGTTACGAGGTGTTGCGATTTCACAATTGTGGTGCCAAATTTGTCAACGAGAATAGTTATATTATTCATGAAGTTATGGGTTTAATGATGATGGTGGATCCTATATTTGGAAGGAATGACATCCACGATCTTCTATTGTGCATGCCCAAAAGTCGTCGTGAGATTCATGCCCTGGCAATCCAGTTACAATAATATCCTGCAGGAGTCAGTGAGCTTTGTTTCAGAGTCATTCTAAGTCTAAGTCATTCAGTTTCAGGCTTTCTATTTTTGGGTAATCGGTGGGTTCCTCTGAAGCATTACACCAGTCCTAAAAATGTAAACCCAGCATCGGTTGTATATCCACCAGAACCAATAATGGAGTGGTCTATGTTAAGAAGATGATTTTTATATGTGTTCAAAGCAAAGATGATCAATAATTTAATATTCTGTTGTCTAATTAATGCACTTTTATCGGGGAATCTGTGTACCTCCAAATTCCCGATCATGTAAATGATGGGCGTATTGACGCCGCAAACTCACACCCAGACACTGTCCTCACTATTCTGACATACTTCACACCCAGACACTGTCCTCACTATTCTGACATACTTCACACCCAGACACTGTCCTCACTATTCTGACATACTTCACACCCAGACACTGTCCACATTATTCTGACATACTTCACACCCAGACACTGTCCTCACTATTCTGACATACTTCACACCCAGACACTGTCCTCACTATTCTGACATACTTCACACAGTCCTTTGATAATCTCGTGATGCCCAGTATAAACGTCTCAACCAGCATGCGGCTATGTATGGTGGCCATGCAATCAAATCAACACAAATCATTGGACATCTGCCGTTTCACAGACAGGGTGAAATGCACACGCTTAAGACATTTCATGGATGCATCGGTCACTAGATAAAGAGATAGGATATTCTAGTTAGCGTTACGTACTGTACGATGAAGTCTCGTGAATGGCAAGTTGTGGGTACAAGCACTGCTTGCATTTTAAATGATGTCAGCAGCATGATGTCAGCAGCATGATGTCAGCAGCACTCTTGGGTGATTTCCCGAAAGATGGGAGAAATTTTAAAGGAAATTGCTATGTAGGCAGAGTAAGGAATGAACATCTCAAAGCTCATTGCTCATCAGTTCACAGATGACAGAAACTATGAACGTTATATCACATGGCACCTTCTCGAGATGTGCCACCTTTTATCAGTAAGTGCCAACGTTTACTGCAACAATGAGGGGTAATGAAGTTCAGTTCGGCGATCAGTTTTTCGAATAAACATATTAAGAAGAATTCAAGGGATAACCAGATCACCTGATCAGGTGGCTATCTTGATTCACTTGCATCATGATTGCATGACTCTCACCATAACAGTGGTGAAACAGAAGGTGAAGCACAAGGAGGAGGAGGAGGGAAGAAGCAGAAAAAGCTAAAGTCAGGCGTTATCAAAACACTCATACCCACTCAGCTCTACTGGCACTGATCTCTACCAAGTCGTCAGTGTGAAAAGAAGTAAGCAAAGATATCATTGTCAGTAATACTGTAGAGAGTGGTTGAGATTGATAGATGTCTTGCATGATTCTTTCTAGTATGGTGTTCACTTTCAATGAATTTCAGTGAAGCATTTGATCAAGGTTGGTCAGAGGAAGACAGTGTATGACATGGGCACCATCCTTATCCTTTTACTAGTCGGACAGCAGCACTGGTTTCCACTTTCATTATTATTCCAGTTTAAATTATATGTAGTCCCGCCCTATGTGGTCGACGAGCATAGTGTCAAAGGGACATATGAATGGGCCAGTTAACAGACTGGGTGAGTGGAAAACGTCAGTCTGTAGATCCTGACATGTTCGTAATTACCATGCAGCTGTTGTACCATGTGGTCTGGCCAGGTGGGATTATTCTAATGCCTGTCAGGCTGCCAGAATACATAGAGTCATAAGCTGTTACAACACAGAGACCCTTTACGATGCCATCATGAAAAAACAAGAAAGGTCAGTTGTGTCACGGGTCCGTTGCTCCAACAGTCTAAGTCCCTTGTCTCCAAACTGCGTTACCCTGAACTCATTAGCACTGTTGTTTGTGAGGTAATGACTGCCGCAGTCCACTGCTTAAGTAAGATGACAGAGGAGTCAGGAAAGGAGCAAAATGGGCAGTGTTTACTCTTCACGTATACAGATACTATATCCCATTTTTCATTTTATCTCATTTATTTCATGATTAATAAACTTGCTTTACGGCAGTTATTAAATATTTTATAACTTGTATACTGAAGGCTAATTCTGTTGGAAGCAGAAATATTACTACTAATAAGAATAATCTTTTGATATTTTCTCCTTTCAACCTCATTCATATTACATTTTTGTCACCTGATCAGTGTCTGACCAGTTTTTAATTACTTCCATTGGATTCTACCTACCCTGAAGCCTGAACATAAGAGACCGAGGTCATTATATATGTGTCAATCAAAAATTATGACAAATTCTTTGTTTTAGTCATAATTGCGACCACCTTTGCGTTATTGCCTGGAAACACTTACCCTGCCATCCAGTACAACTGTTAGAGGGAACTCCTGAGAATTGTGAATTTGCAAAAAAATAGCAATGAGCTGCTCACAATTTCTTCTTTTAGTCTTGGATATAAAGGACTGACAAATAGACTAAAAGGATCTCACTGTAATTAATGATAATTGACACTGAATTAAGAAACTTTTTTTTTCTAATGTTGGAATAATGCACTTTTAATTATATAGATTTTGAATATTTGCAGTTTGCAAGCCGGAAGCATCTACTTAATTTTAAAACAACCTTTTCAGATGAATTTCACAACTTCATGGGCCACAGGATGAGATTTGCAGTGATTCGATACTTCCCATATTCTGACTACACACCTCTGACTGAGCAGGCAGGAAGCCTAGTCCTCTTCAGAGACTGTGTTGATGCAAGACTGGTCATGGTTCTGTCCGCTCTGCTCAATATCAGGTAGAACATTAAAATTTTGTTCCTAAAATTCTTACTTAAAGCACTGAAAGTATTTTTAAAAAATGATGATTGATCTAATTCATGAACAATTCTGACTAAATAACGTCTTTGGATGTTCTAAAATGATGAGGAGAAACAGTTTCTTCTTATATTTCATAATTTTCGTAAACGACATATCCTCTTAATGAGTTTTAATGAGTATTAATGAGTTTTAATGAGTTTTAATGAGTTTTTAATGAGTTTTTAATATTTTTAATGAGTTTTAATGAGTTTTTAATATTTTTAATGAGTTTTTAATGAGTTTTTAATGAGTTTTTTAATGAGTTTTTAATGAGTTTTTTAATGAGTTTTTTCATGAGCAAGGAAGAAAAATAGACACATGTGCAACATCTGGGTATCTTTAATGTAGACGTTTCGCCAACCAGTGGCTTTATCAATTCAAATTCAAGAACATAACTGGAAAACATAGAACAATGAGGTAATCAGTCCCTCAGGCTGAGCATCTGATTACCTCATCTTTTGTATATAGTTCTTCTGTTTCCCAATAAAGTCATTGAATTTGTATTGATAAAACCACTATCTGGGGAAACGTCTACATTAAAGATACCCAGATGTTGCACGTGTGTCTAATTTTCATCTTGTGGTAATGTATAACATTCACGTACAATGGGAGGGAAGGAGAATGAAAGGCAAAAAACGTTAATGGAAATGGGATTAATATATCGCCAATATTATCATTTCATCTATATGTCTCTAATTTATATTTTTAGCGGTTAAATGAGTGATATCACTTAACAATAGCCTGATTCCTGAATATTAATTATATAATGGTGAATGGGGAAGGTTATTAATGTAATACGTTGTGCTGGAGTCATATATTAAAAAAATAGTCTGCTAGTTAAGTCAACTAGACCGGTGCTTGTGAGATACTGTTGCTTCTCCGTAAATGCCATAAGGTTTTCGTTTATTGGCAAATTGGAGCTTGAAGCAACAATGTATTGAAAATAATAAGAATGGAAACTTCAGTAAAAAAAAAAAGATTGAGGCTGAGTAGAACGAAGAATTCAAAGATCTCAGCCAAGTTTATTCTAATATTAGATCTTTGGACCAATCGAAAGAGTTGTAGTTCTTTGGAGAAATAATTCTCATTATAAACAAAAATTGGAAAGTTCATAGTTCTCGTCTGAGTTATTTGACTATTGTGGTATGAGAGATAAACTAAAGAACGTTGTACCAGACTACGATTCATACCTTGTATATGTGTCTCTGGTTTTCACGTCGCTGACTCTGAAATTGTAGCTTATCAGGATCAGGAACAGGCAGATATCATCGATGGAGAAATTGACGTGAAAAGTGTTTTAATTTTTTTAAGGACGAATGAGCTGCTTTGTTCACACTCAAGAACTCTGTATAAAAGATTGTCTCACTTATCCAGAGGTAGCAATTTTTCTCTGTCTACAACAATTCAATTCCTACAAGATGTTATTCCTCCTTGCCCTATACACGAAATCACAGCTTCCTATCAACATTTAATAATTCCTCAAAATATTCCCTCCATCTTCCCGATACCTCTAACTCTCCATTTAATAACTCTCTTCTCCTATTTTTAACTGACAAATCCATTCTTTCCCTAGGCTTTCTCAACTTATTAATCTCACCCCAAAACTTTTTCTTATTTTCAACAAAATTCGTTGATAACATCACACCCACTCTCTCATTTGCTCTCTTATTACATTGCTTCACTACTTTCTTAACCTCTCTTTTTCTCTCCATATACTCCTCAATTCTTGCATCACTTCTACTTTGAAAAAACTTGTCATATGCTAACTTTTTCTCTCTTACTACTCTCTTTACATCATCATTCCACCAATCGCTCTTCTTCCCTCCCGCACCCACTTTCCTATAACCACAAACTTCTGCTGAACACTCTAACACTATATTCTTAAACTTACCCAATACATCTTCTACCTCGTTGCCTATACTCTCACTAGCCCATTTGTCCTCCAACAGTTGTTTATATCTTACCCTAACTGCCTCCTCCTTTAGTTTATAAACTTTCACCTCTCTCTTACTTGCTGCTTCCATTTACCTTGTATCCCATCTACCTTTTACTCTCACTGTAGCTACAACTGAAAAGTGATCTGATATATCTGTGGCCCCTCTATAAACATGTACATCCTGAAGTCTACCCAACAGTCTTTTATCTACCAATACATAGTCCAACAAACTACTGTCATTACGCCCTACATCATATCTTGTATACTTATTTATCTTTTTCTTAAAATATGTGTTACCTATAACCAAACCCCTTTCTATACAAAGTTCAATTTAACAGTATGGAGATTCGTGAGGTTCCTGAACGTTCGTGGGGCACTGAAAACAACGGCATCTTTAATGGAATGTTGGGCTACTTCCAGCAAGAGGAGATCGACATTGGTGGACCTCTAGGATCAACAGAAGAGAGAATGAAAGTTGTGGAGTTTGCTGGTGCATACCAAGCTGACGTCATAAGTTTAGTGTCTCTACAGCCCACACCCCTACCACAACACCTGTCAATAATAAGACCTTTTACTGGTGGGTCCGGTGCACATTTTTTTATACGTCACAGGTAGCATTTTTTTACAGTATCATTTCAAAACTGTACAATTTTATAGTTGCAAAAATAATAGTGTATCTGCATAAAGGTCTTAGAGATGTAACATTCCTGAGATAAATAACGATTTTTTTACTTAGATTTTTTTACTTAGCTCTGTACTTTACAGACCTATGCAGCGTATCTTAAAGACTGTATTAACGGTCATTTGCGCTTTTCTTCGCTTTCTGTCGGTAGTGAACATAGTGTACATATCGTACCTTCTAAAACATTTTGAACATTTGATCCAGTAATTTTAAGAATGTTGTTTAAATAATCAATAAAGTTTCATTATTTTTTCAAATACTGATGTGTTTATAGGGTCAGTTAGTAGAGAGGAAGAGGGGAAAAAAAAATAAGAATTGTTTCCGGCTCCCTTTTTTAGACTGTAATGAAAAGAGTAAAATAGAATGCGGCATGGTGAAGATTTGAAAATGATCAGACAATATATATAAAATTTATCGTATCTTAACCAGTATCCCAATTTCTTTAATAAAAATGGCTAATTCTTCAAAATCAATCCAAAAAAATCATTATGTAAGACACACCAGCTTATAAAATTCAGTCAGTCAGAAGAGCATTTGCTAGTGCAAAGTAAATGCACAGAAATCAATATTTTGATATGCTTATTGAAACTGGGAAATTCGAACTTTCATAGCCCAAAATCAATAAAAACATCAAGACAACGGTAATATGACAACAGTTGTACAATGTTTCACCTATTACTGGGCTTATTAACGTACTTAGTAGTACTTTAGTACAACCTTAAAGAAACTATGGCTAGAATTATTCATTATTAAATTTACCATCAATATCAAGCGAGACAAGGAATTTCAATTTATCTGTACCATACTAAAACACAGCCGAGCACTGACCAGAAGACACTCGCCAGTGCACACACCTACTATCAACTCCCGGTATTCCTCAAGCGACACACACCTACTATCAACTCCTGGTATTCCTCAAGCTACATCACTTCCCTGGGATTATGTAAGCCTCTTGTCTCTCATGTCTGTTATGAGCGTTAAAAATCCTGAACACATAAAGGGCCCCTTTGCGTTGTCTTTTTTCAATAATAAAACCGTAATCCGAGGAAAATACACAAGTATTTGAAGTTTGAAGCCAGTCAGAAGTTGCATTATCAAGTGATGAAACTGGTAAAATGACATCTACTGAGCCCACAAAAAAATGCAACGATATCTCTGAGATACACCGGAATTTTGAGTTTAATGCCAATAAAGTCATTCTGCTTCTATTGCAGAAACATAAAATTCTTTACGAAACAAACACTTTAAAACTTGCCATGCAGAAAAAGAACGTAAATCATTTTTTGAGCAAATCCAAAGATCAGTAAAAGACAATTGATGATTTACTTGATAAAATGCTATTTTAGATTTTTTACTTATCTCTGTAGTCTTGAGACCTATGCACCATATACTAAAGACTGAATTAACGGTCCTTAGAGATTTTCTTTACTTCCTGCCAGTAGGGACTTAGTGTACATATCGTACCTTGACCTATCAGAAAGGCTTGACCTATCAGAAAGGCTTGACCTATCAGAAAGGCTTGACCTATCAGAAAGACAATATCAAGCGTCTGCACGGAATACAATAATGTTAAGTTCCTTAATGTCTTTGCATTATATAATTCCTATGATTGTTAGGTAACAAATGTGATTCTTCGATCTTGATCATAAGATTTAAATAAACTTTACGGGATCAGCGCATCAAACACAATAAAAAAATATGTAGAATTGAGTAATTAGAAGATTTATTCTAGAGAAACTTGATAGCATACTAATTTACCACTATTTCCAGGTAGTCTCTGGTTGGCATTACTGGTGAGTGTGGTGGCTCTGAGCGTGATCCTCTGGCTCCTTCATGGTGCACGCAGGAAGGTGACAGGAACGCCTGGAGTGAAGCTTGACACCATTCTTCTGTACAGCTGGGGAGCACTTATCAACCAGTCACCTAACAACCGCTCCTTCAGCAAATCAGGAAGAGTATGTATTCCATCTTCAATACTAAAAACATTAAAAGATCGTATTATTAAGTATAAGTTTGTTCTTAATGAAGTGGATAAAGTTTATTTTTTTCTTAACTGAAATATAAACAATGTGTTCTTTGGTTATTACTCAGTCCGAGAAAGATATCCCTTAACTTGACAATGATATCCCTTAACTTGACAATGATATCCCTTAACTTGACAATGATATCCCTTAACTTGACAATGATATCCCTTAACTTGACAATGATATCCCTTAACTTGACAATGATATCCCTTAACTTGACAATGAGCGCAAAAATAAGATTACAGGGTGATTATAAAATTATTATAGAAAATAATATATGTATGTGTGAATATATATGTGAGAATATGTATGACCATGTATGTAGGTAAGAATGCTTTTGCATACATACAATTTGCGTATGAAGGAGTCGAGACTCAGTTCCTGGTAAGATAAGATATGATTTTGTTAGGATTTTTAACCCTGGAGGGTTAGCCACCCAGGGTAACTAAAGAAAATCAGTGGGTCATCCAGGGACTGTCTGTCTTATTTCCATTGAGGTCCTTCAATCTTGTCCCCCAGGATGCGACCCACACCAGTAGAATGACACTCAGGTACCCACTTGCTAGGTGAACAGGACAACAGGTGTAAGGAAACGTGTCCAGTCCAATGTTTCAACCCTGGCGGGAATCGAACCCGGACCCCTCAGCGTGTGAAGCGAAAGCTTTGCCAGCCAGCCACGGGGCCCCGCCCTCAGCCCCCTAGACCAGTCTAGGGACATGTAATCAACTCTTTATACTCTGTATTCATCGTGACTCCAACACTTTCTCGTCCTGAAAGAAAATAAATATTTCCTTACACTCCTGTAGCTCATCTATATTGTCAGCTTCCATCAGTGTTCCCTTGATCTTGGCCCAAATAATTCACTCAGTCTGTCCCTATTAGGGTTAGGATTTTGAATGTAGTAATTTGATCTCCCCTTTTCCAATTCTCCGCCGAGCTTGCCTGGCAAAATTCCTTATACTCTAGTATTAATCTGGTTGCAAACCTTTGGACCTTGTAGAGCAGTATAAGACCAGAACTGGCCTTATACTGCCTTAATAAATATTGTTCAAAGAGTTCTAAAGAAATCTTCGTTTAAGGTCGTAAATGCTGATCTCATGCTTGCTAAACCTACATATGCAGTTTCTCTAATAAGGTTTATGCATAATTAAAGAGATATACTTGATGTTATATTTACCCCAACAGTCAAAGACCAGGTGATAAGGCTGAGGAGAGAAGATGGGGAACTCACAAGTAACGATCAAGAGGTATGTGAGGAGCTCAGCTCGAGGTTCAAGGAAGTATTCACAGTGGAGGAAGGAAGGCAGCTGGGTAGACAGGATGGGGTGCATCACCAACAAGGGATGTATCAAGTGCTGGAGGGCATACACACAACTGAGGAGGAGGTGAAGCAGTTTCTCAGTGACCTTGATACCTCAAAGGCGATGGGTCCGGACAATATCTCCCTGAGGGTCATTCGGGAAGGAGCTGAGGTACTGAGTGTGCCACTTACCATAATATTCAACACATCCCTTGAAACTGGGCAGCTACCTGAGGTATGGAAAAAGGCTAACGTAGTCCCCATCTTTAAAAAAAGAGACAGAAAAGAGGCACTAAACTATAGACCGGTGTCACTTACGTGTATAGTGTGCAAAGACTTGGAGAAAATCATCAGGAAAAGAATGGTGGAGCATCTGGAGCTGAACAGGATAATCAACGCCAGACAGCACGGATTCCGGGAGGCAACTCCTGTGTAACAAACCTCCTGGAGTTCTATGATAAAGTAACAGAGGTAAGGCAAGAGAGAGAAGGGTGGGTTGATTGCATTTTCCTGGACTGCAAGAAGGCCTTCGACACAGTTCCTCATATGAGATTAGTAAAGAAGTTGGAAGAACAAGCATGTATAACAGGAAGGGCACTGGAATGGATCAGGGAATACCTCACAGGGAGGCAACAATGGGTCATGGTGCGTGATGAGGTATCACAGTGGGCACCTGTGACGAGCGGTGTACCGCAGGGGTCAGTCCTAGGACCAGTGTATTCTTGGTATATGTAAATGACATGACGGACGGGATAGACTCAGAAGTGTCTCTGTTCGCAGATGATGTGAAATTAATGAGGAGAATCACATCGGAAGAGGACCAAGCAGGACTTCAAACAGACCTGGACAAGCTTGACATCTGGTCTAGCAACTGGCTTCTCGAATTCAATCCCACCAAATGCAAAGTCATGAAGATCGGAGAAGGGCAAAGAAGACCGCTGACAGAGTACAGGCTAGGTGGACAGAGGCTACAAACCTCGTCAAAGGAGAAAGACCTTGGGGTGAGTATAACGCCAAGCACGTCTCCGGAGGCACACATCAACCAGATAACTGCGGCAGCATACGGGCGACTGGCAAACCTAAGATTAGTGTTCCGTTACCTTAACAAGGAATCGTTCAAGACACTGTACACCGTGTACGTCAGGCCCATACTAGAGTATGCAGCACCAGTCTGGAACCCACACCTGGTCAAGCACGTCAAGAAACTAGAGAAAGTGCAAAGATTTGCTACAAGGTTAGTTCCACAACTCAGGGGACTGTCCTATGAAGAAAGGTTGAGGGAAATAGGACTAACAACACTGGAGGACAGAAGGGTTAGAGGAGGCATGATAACGACATACAAAATACTGCGGGGAATCGACAAGGTGGATAGTGACAGCATGTTTAAGAGAGAGAACACAGAAACAAGGGGACACAACTGGAAGCTGAAGACTCAGATGAGTCAAAGGAATGTTAGGAAGCATTTCTTCAGCCATAGAGTAGTCAGGAAGTGGAATAGTCTAGCGAACGATATAGTGGAGGAGGGAACCATACATAGTTTTAAGACAAGGTATGATAAAGCTCATGGAGCAGGGAGAGCAGAGACCCAGTAGCGGACAGCGAAGAGGCGTGGCCAGGAGCTGAGTCTCGACCCCTGCAACCACAATTAGGTGAGTTCAATTAGGTGAGTACACACACACACTCACACACACACACACACACACACACACACAGTCGAGGATAAGGCACGACTACAAAGAGACCTGGACAGGCTACAAGCCTGGTCCAGTAACTGGCTCCTTGAATTTAACCCTGCCAAATGTAAAGTCATGAAGATCGGGGAAGGGCAAAGAAGACCGCAGACAGAGTATAGTCTAGGTGGCCAAAGACTGCAAACCTCACTCAAGGAAAAAGATCTTGGGGTGAGTATAATACCGAGCACATCTCCTGAGGCACACATCAATCAGATAACTGCTGCAGCATACGGGCGGCTGGCAAACCTAAGAATAGCGTTCCAATACCTCACTAAGGAATCATTCAAGACTCTGTACACCATATACGTCAGGCCCATACTGGAGTATGCGGCACCAGTTTGGAACCCACACCTGGTCAAGCACGTCAAGAAATTGAGAAAGTGCAAAGGTTTGCAACAAGACTAGTCCCAGAGCTAAGGGATTGTCCTACGAAGAAAGGTTAAGGAAATCGGCCTGACGACACTAGAGGACAGGAGGGTTAGGGAAGACATGATAACGACATATAAAATACTGCGAGGAATAGATAAGGTGGACAGAGACAAGATGTTCCAGAGAGGGGACACAGAAACAAGGGGTCACAATTGGAAGTTAAAGACTCCTATAAGTCAAAGGGATGTTAGGAAGTATTTCTTCAGTCATAGAGTTGTCAGGAAGTGGAATAGCCTAGAAAGCGACATAGTGGAGGCAGGAACCATACATAGTTTTAAGACGAGGTTTGATAAAGCTCATGGAGCAGGGAGAGAGAGGACCTAGTAGCAATCAGTGAAGAGGCGGGGCCAGGAGCTATGACTCGACCCCTGCAACCACAAATAGGTGAGTACAAATAGGTGAGTACACACACTCACTTACACACACACATACATACACACACACACACACACACACACACACTAGCCCCGGTGGCCTGGTGGCTAAAGCTCTCGCTTCACACACGGAGGGCCCGGGTTCAATTCCCGGCTGGGCGGAAACATTTTGAAGTGTTTCCTTACACACACACACACACATACAACAGGCCTAGTGTCTAATCGACATGTGCCTAGGACAAAATGGTAACTAACTAACTAACACACACACACACTCACACACACACATCAAAAGCCAATGGGATTTTGATCAGCTGGTGAGAGGAGACAGAGGAGAAGCAAGAGACTACATAATAGGAACACTTCAGTGATGTACAATCCACCACACAATAGCAGGAGGCCAAGGCAAGAATATGATGAGAGTAACAGATCGAAGGTTGACACACTGGCTGAAGTGGCTAGAAGAGCCTATGTGGGCAGGGCAAAGCTACTGATTGTGGGTGACTTCTATCACAAAGAAATTGATTGGGAAAACATGGAGTCACATGGGGCCCCAGAAACGTGGAGGGCTAAAATGATGGAGGTGGTACTGGAAAACCTCTTGTAACAACACGTAAGGGACACTACCAAAGAGAGAGGAGAGGACGAACCAGCAAGACTGGACCTTGTATTCACCTTGAGTAGTCCAGATAATGAGGACATCACATATGAAAGACCCCTCGGGGCCAGTGACCAGGTGGATCTGAGCTTCGAATACATAGTAGTTACATGTGGAGAAGGAAGCAGGATGGGGACTACACAGGCATGAAAAATTTCCTCCACGAGGTTCAGTGGGACAGAGCACTGGCAGGGAGATCAGATAATTAGATGATGGAATATGTGACAACAATTTGCAAGAGAGCAGAGGAGAGGTTTGTACCCAAGGGTAACAAAAATAACGAGAAGTCCAAGACGAGCCCTTGGTTCACCCAAAGGTGTAGAGATGCCAAAACCAAATGTGCTAAAAAATGAAAGAAGAATAGAAGGCAAAGGAACCAGGAGAATATGGAGAGCAGTCGAAGAGCCAGAAATGAGTATGCTCAGCTAAACAGGGAGGCCAAACGACAATACGAAAATGATGTAGCAGCAAAAGCCAAGTCCAACCCGACGCTGTTGTACAGTCACATCAGGAGGAAAACAATAGCCAAGGACCAAGTAATCAGGCTGAATAAGGAAGGAGGAGAGATCACAAGAAACGACCGAGAAGTATGTGAGGAGCTCAACATGAGATTCAAAGAAGTATTCACAGAGGAGACAAAAGGGACTAAAGAAAGCCGGATTGGTGGGGTACACCATCAAGTGATGGACACAATACATACAACCGAGGAGGTGAAAAGGCTGCTAGACGAGCAATGGGATTTTGAGGAGATTAAGAGAGGGGACAGAGGAGAAGCAAGGGACTACAAAATAGGTACACTTCAGACTGGAGACCGCAAGGTGGTCATTGTAGTGACGTATAACCCACCACAGAATAGCAGGAGGCCAAGACAAGAATATGATGAGACTAACAGAGAGATGGTTGATACACTGGCTGAAGTGGCCAGAAGGGCTCATGTGGGCAAGGCAAAGGTACTGGTTGTGGGCGACAAAGAAATCAACTGAGAAAACTTGGAGCCACATGGGGCCCAGAAACATGGAGGGCTAAGATGTTGGATGTGGTACCGGAAAATGTCATGCATAAACACGTTAGGGACACTACCAGAGAGAGGGAGAGTAAAAACCAGCAGGATTATACTTAGTATTCACCTTGAGCAGTGCAGATTCTGAGGAAATCACAAAGAAAGGCCCCCTCAGATCTAGGGATCAGAGCATAGTTACAAGTGGAGAGGGAGGCAGAAAGAACAAAGCCAAACTACAAGAGGAACTACATGCCAGACCTTTACAAGGAATGATGGATGTAACTGAGTCAAAGTGCCAAACAGCCAAATAAATAAGTTATACCAAGCATAAAGAAAAGGAGGAAAAACAAAGACAGCCCAGCATGGTTTAACTATGCATTCAGAAAGTTCAAGAGAAGGAGGAGCACTGAGGGCTTGGTTAAAATACAGAGGAAAATTAAAAAGAGAAAACTGAGTAAAAAGTTGGAAAGATAGAAACGAATGTGGAAGAGTAAAAAGGGAAGTGGGGAGATAGTTGGAACATGATATAGAATCAAAGAGAAAAACTGTAACAAAGTTGTTCCACAGTCATATAACAAAAAATGACTGTGAAGAATCAAGTAAAAATGATGCTGAAGGAGGAAAAGACACATACAGATAATGACGGAAAAATAAGCGTTGTCATTAGCAAAAATATTCAAAAGGTGTTCACAGAAGAAAATGGAATACTACAGGATGGCTCTGTAGTCTCAACCTATCCACGGGTTTCGGAAAGTATCGAAACAAAAATAAAGCGATGTGATTGCTACAGGAGATAGATGTAACAAAAGCAACAAGACTAGACAACATATCTCCAGTAATGCTGAGAGAAGATGCAAACCAACTGTCATCTTATGGTAGATGTGTTCAACCAATTTTTCCAATGAGGACACATGCCTTGAATTACAAGCCAGTATCTATAATATGCATACAGTATAAAGTTCTGGAAAAGATAGTAAGGAAAAGAAAACTGGGACTCTTAGTGAGGAAGAAAATTCTTTACAGACCAACATAATGGATTTAGGGAAGGAAAATCCTGTTTAACGAATCTCTTGGAGTTATACGACAGAGAGTTACAAAGACAAAAGAAGGAAGACAGTGTTTGACGGATTGCATTTTCCAGGAGCCTAAAAACATCTGATAAAGTACCACACCAGAGTTAAGTACAGAAAATAAAAGAACTAACAGTGTTAAAGGCAGAGTGCTCAGGATGGACAAGGAGGACCTAAATGACGGAAGGCAAACAGTAAGCAAAAAGGAAGAGACATTAGAATGATTGAGTGTAACGAGTGTGATGCGACCCAGGTTAGAACTAATATGGTCCCTAATGTACGTGAATTACTTACCGGAGGGAACAGAGTTCTGAATATAACTGTTTCCAGACGATGTAAAATTAGGAAGTATCACACCAGCCTTTTAATAACATTCATTTATCTGCTGCTGAGACAGCCAAATGGGTGACTGTTTACTTGCCTTAAGCAGTGATTATCTGTCTTTATATTTTCGAGAGTATTCGTTGGCTAATCATTTTCAGTTCACGATTCAAAATATTTTCTCAGCTACACGTATTTGATTCTTATAACTGGTTAATCATTTAAAAATTAAATAACCATAAATAACTCTGAAGGAGAGGTGATAATGTTGCAGTTTTATAACTGTAGTGTAAGCACGCCTCTGGCAAGACAGTGATGGAGTGAATGATGGTGAAAGTTTTTCTTTTTCGGGCCACCCTGCCTTGGTGGGAAACGGCCGATGTGTTAATAAAATAAAATAAAATAACTCAATATGCAGAATAAGAAGAAATTTAAAAAATTCTATGAGACGAATCCACTGAAGAATTTTTTTCATCAGTGATATATTGACTGTTGATGAATAGTCGGAACACCAATTATTCCTTAAGATAATGAGTTAAAAGTAGAGGGATTTATTTTTAATGGATATCTTGGATACCTTTCATGGATCATGGATTGTCTAATTGTATAATGAGATTCCATTAGTTATTGCCTAAACTTTCAAAGCCGGTGTATGTTACTGGGAGGTTCAAACTTGGTCTGCGCTTTGTTGGTGAATATTGCTCATTGTTAGTGAAGAAATTTGGATATTACTTTTCCTGTTACACTTTGATGTTATATCCTCTGAGTTGCTTTAAGTCTTCAACACCGATATTTAGCTGTTTTAGAAGCTTATGGTGCATTCTGTTCTGTTGCGTTTGCGTGCATTGAGAATGAGGGGTTTCTGTGTTATGGCGATATCTCTTTACGATAGCACAACAAAACAAGTTATTTATGTACATTTTTGCATTTTTATTCAGCACATATGCATATGCGCCCAATATCTGTGTGCCCTATATTCAATGTTTGCAGGTGTTGCTAGGTATTTGGCTGGTGTTCTGTCTGGTCATAACCACATGCTACAGTTCCTCATTAATCGCACACCTGACAGTCCGTGGAAAGACCAAACCTCCGGAGACATTAGAGGACCTGGTGGCTCGTGACAGCTGGAGGTGGGGCATCGCGTCATGGGTGATGAAGGGATCCCCTAACCAGTATTTCGCCTCACGTACCGATCCTGTGGCGAAAGAAATAAAGCAGAAGCTAGAGGTGAGTATTTTAAGAATGCTATAAATAAGAAAAAGTTTTGGAGTGAGATTAATAAGCTGAGAAAGCCTAAGGAACAAATGGATTTGATAGTTAAAAATAGAAGAGGAGAGTTATTCAATGGAGAGTTAGAGGTATCGGGAAGACGGAGGGAATATTTTGAGGAATTGTTAAATGTTGATGAAGATAGGAAAGCTGTGATTTCGTGTATATGGCAAGGAGGAATAACATCATGTAGGAGTGAGGAAGAGCCAGTTGTGAGTGTGGGAGAAGTTCGTGAGGCAGTGGGTAGAATGAAAGGAGGTAAGGCAGCTGGGATTGATGGGATAAAGATAGAAATGTTAAAGAAGGTGTGGATATAGATTTGGAGTGGTTGGTTCTTTTATTTAATAAATGTATGGAAGAGGGTAAGGTACCTAAAGATTGGCAGAGAGCATGCATAGTTCCTTTGTATAAAGGCAAAGGGAACAAAAGAGAGATGAAAAATTATAGGGGAATAAGTCTGTTGAGTATACCTGGTAAAGTGTATGGTAAAGTTATTATTGAAAGAATTAAGAGAAAGAATGTGAGTTGGATAGCAGATGAACAAGAAGGCTTTAGGAAGGGTAGGGGGTGTGTAGACCAAGTGTTTACTGTGAAACATATTGGCGAACAGTTTTTAGATAAGGGTAAAGACGTTTTTGTGGCATTTATGGATTTGGAAAAAATGTATGGAATAGGAGGTAGGTTATTAAAAACAGTGAAGAGTATTTACGAGGAGAATGAGGCTCAGGTTAGAGTATGTAGGAGAGAGGGAGATTATTTCCCAGTAAAAGTGGGCCTTAGACAAGGATGTGTGATGTCACCGTGGTTGTTCAGTATATTTATTGATGGGGTTGTAAGAGAAGTGAATGCTCGGGTGTTGACAAGAGGTTTGGGGTTAAAAGATGAAGAATCTAACAGAAAGTTGCAGATGTCACAGTTGCTATTTGCTGATGACACACAAGTATTTTGGGAGATTCTGAAAAGAAGTTGCAGATGAGTTTGGTAGGGTGTGTAAAAGAAGAAAATTGAAAGTGAATATAGGAAAGAGCAAGGTGATGAGGATAAAAAAAAAATAGGTAACGGAATACTGGATATCAGATTGGAGGAGACAGTATGAAGGAGGTGAATGTATTCAGATATTTAGGTGTGGACGTGTCAGCGGATGAGTTTATGAAAGATGAGGCGAATCATAGAATTGATGAGTGGAAAAAGGTGAGTGGTGCACTGAGGAGTCTGTGGAGACAAAGAACTTTCTCCATGGAAGCAAAGAGAGGAATGTATGATAGTATAGTTGTACCAATGCTCGTATGTGGGTGTGAGGCATGGGTGGTGAATGTTGCAAAAAAGAGAAGGCTGGAGGCTGTGAAGATGTCATGTCTGAGGGGAATGTGTGGTGTGAATATAATACTGAGAATTCGTAGTTTGGAAATTAGGAGGAGGTGTGGGATTACCAAAACTATTATCCAGAGGGCTGAGGAGGGGTTGTTGAGGTGGTTCGGACATGTAAAGAGGATGGAAGGAAATAGAATGACTTCGAGGGTGTATAAATCTGTAGTGAAGGGAAGGCGGGGTAGGGGTCGGCCTGGGAAAGGTTGGAGGGAGGGGGTAAAGGAGGTTTTATGTGCGAGGCGCTTCGACTTCCAGCAAGCATGCATGAGCGTGTTTGATAGGAGCAAATGGAGACAAATGGTTTTTAATACTTGACGTGCTGTTGGAGTGTGAGCACGATAACATTTATGAAGGGATTCAGGGAAACCGGCAGACCGGACGTGAGTCCTGGAGATGGGAAGTACAATGTCTGCACTCTGAAGGAGGGGTGTTAATGTTGCAGTTTTATAACTGTAGTGTAAGCATACCTCTGGCAAGACAGTGCCAGAGGCCCTGGGAAACGGCTGATGTGTTAATAAATAAATAAAATAAAGAAATTCTAAAATAATAGTATATCTTGAAAATCATTTATAATTATGTAACAAAAAGGAAATTTAAAAAAAAAGGCTGTAATTTACTGTCGGGTGAGACGTTCTCAAGTTAAAACTTAAGGTTAGACAGAAAAAAATATTCAGACAAGCAATTAATAGTTCCCCTTTGTGGATTACGACAAAAATATCTTGAGCTGTACATAAACGTCTGTATCTACAGCTTGTCTGTAATACCATACAGTTTGATGAAAAGATAGGCCTCTCATAGGATCAGCTCAGTGTGGTTTTTACTGATGGTGCTCCTGTAATGCCTAGCTCACGATCAGGATACCAGCGCTGCAAGCACTGACTGCATGATCTATCGTGAGGCATTTGCTTCGAAGACTCTTCCTCAGGAAGTGTAATTATTGTAAATATGATTCTGAACTCCCTCTATGGTAGTGCTCTGAACACAGACTATTAGAAAACTGGGAAAGGATCTTGATTCAGTTCATCAGAAATTCTTGTTTCCATACACAAAATAACTGGTTATCCGAAGGTAATGTGATGCTACATTTTCTAGAATTACGGGAAGAACTGAGGACAATCTTGAAAGCTAGAACGAAAGTTGATTTTCAGGCTAACATAATGGTGAAAATTTTGTGCTAACTCTTGTTTAGCTTGCTTAAACGTTTCAAGCTCTGAATGAACGAAGACAATGAATAACCACTTTGACTGCGTAGAGTCACTGATTGCAAAACTTGAACTCAGTAAACTCAGTAAGAGAAAAGCAGATACTGAACATGTGAGATGTTCAGCAGACACTGAACAACTCACCGAAGTTCTCGGTGATAATCCAGTTGAAGACACTTTGCGTGACAATATCAAAGAGCATCTGCAGCATCTGGCAATATTTCTCTGAAACAGAAGTTGATACTGTAGCCATGATCCTTACAAGACATCCTTTCAGATGGCAGGTATATAATTTGCCTGACTAGATACAGGAAGAGGTCTTGGCCATAATCAATGACAGCACCATTGAGGACACGTTTACAGAAGAACTTGGCATATTTTGAATGAAGATAAGCAAAGTAATCTGGTTGTCTTACCTTGAAATCTTTGACGTCAAGTATTTTTTTCATATATCTGACTGCCTCAGAAACAAGTGCCGTGCCGCACACTATTCTCATTGCGCTGCCTGATATAATGTTAGCTGGTGTTATGGGTAGCGGGGAATACCTTTCACGATCAATGAAGTACAGAAGGCTGAGCTTATGGGATATGGGGGACACCTTTCACGGCCTGCGCATGACCCGTGGCGTGGTGGCAAAAGCTCTCACTTCACACGGTGAGTGTCCGGGTTCGATTCCCGCCGAGGGTTGAAACATTGGGCGTGTTTCCTTACACCGGTTGTCTATGTTCACCCATCAGTAAAATGTGTACCTGGGTGTTTGTCGACTGGTGTGGGTCGCATCCCGGGACAAAACTGACCTATTTTGCCCGAAATGCTCTGTAAAGCAAGCTGCTTTCTATATAGAAGTATGTCATTGATGTCAGTTAGGCCTGTATACCTTGTACATGAACTTGTAGAAATAAAGATAGTTTTATTATTATATAGTTTTAGTAATCTACCAATGATGAGAGTCACAACATATTCTAACCTTCATAAAATTTAGCTCTGAGTCACCATCCAGCACAGGCACTGCTTGTAGACAGAAGACTTAGTTAAGAAACTAAGAACTAGAAAGGTGTGAGGTAGGAGACTAGTGCACTATGTTTCAGATTTATATCCAGGAGTTGGGTAGAGAAAATTCATAATAATGAATTTAAATAGTGTTCTCTTCTGAAAATACAAAAGTTAAAAATTATATATATGTTTAAAAATCATATTAATTATGTATGTGTGATATAAAATATCATCTTCAATTAATTATCTTCTTGCATGTACGTTGACATCAGATTGTGACTGAAGACGAGGCTCTCTCAATGGTAAAAGAGGGAAGTTACACTCTATTGTCACCCAAGTTCTACATCAAGGTTGTCATCGAGTCCTTCTTCACCGACAACTACGGTCAAACACCATACTACATCACCAGTGATGGAATTCATATTGTAGCCGACTTTGGATGGGGATTTAGGCATGTATATTCTGATTATGTTGATGGTTGTTATCTCTTATGGAGTGTGTTATGTAGGGGGTTCTTAATGATCCTGGGAAAAAGTTATATAAAAGAATTTTCTCGCTTTTGAGTAAAAGTTATTACAGACGACATGGGTCCTGCATATCAGGGATATCATGGGTTTTTTACTGGTCCTGTGAGTAATATATTTTCTTTCATCCTAGTAATGTAGTTATCAAGATTATATAATTTGTTTGTGATTATAAAATTTAACAATACTTGTTCAGGCAGTCATAACACTGTAAAAGTAACTGTATAAAAGTTTTTCCTCTGTAACATTATTATTATATTTTCTGTGCCGTAGGAAAGGCGCTCCATTTTACGGGCATTTTAAGAAGTTGTTGCTTCACTTAAAAGAGGCTGGTATTATCGACCAATGGACTAATGACGTGATATCCAGACGAGTCAGAGAGAACAGAGGAGGTACATTGCTCCGCCCTCAGGAGTCCCCTGGAAGCGCACAGAAGGTAAGTATCTAATGCCATATAATTGGAAAAATTGGCTTAAAAACCTTTATGTCTTCAAGTTCATTGGAACGTACACGGATGTGAACTAAAGCCATAGACCTGAGTGCTGCAGTTTGTTCTCTTGAATTCTCGGAATTTAGTGCAGACATTTTCTTTAAAGTAACAGTGTTTCTATTGCAAGTATATATGTTTTTGTTCAAAATGTTCACCATATTTGTAAACATTAATTGCAAAATGAGTTAGGACATTACCCAAAAATTATTAGTGACGAAATCAATTACAAGTTATTTTTAAATATTGGAAATCCTGTTACTTGCCTATTTATGGACTTAAGGGAAAAAGGTATTGTACTTAGTACACCTAAGGCATCACCTGTCACTTCAAAATACCGAAATGTAGACGTTGTAGTCAGGCTGCATTGAATGCACGCCGCGTACCGATCACTGGTACGTCAAGGAAAGCTTTAGTAGTAAATATATTCTTGTTAGTTAAATGGACACAGATGCAACTAATGTGACCTTATATTGAGGTAATGTTTCGCTCTCAAGGAGATTTATCAAGGCATTAATAGTATCTGTGTCCATTTACCAAAGATTCTGTCGGTAATTATACCATTATTACTAAAAATATTCTTGAACCCCTCAAAACCATATACATACTCAGAGTATGTCGTAATAAACGACTTCCAACGAACAAAAAGAAAGAAGGACGGAAGCCTCGAACTGTTCTCACTTCCATTTTTTTTATTTACTCATTCAGTCGTTTATTAAGACTTAATCTGAGTTCATAGACTATATAACTTTGAGGGAGGTAAGAATAGATTTACTGTTAAACCTCCTGGACTGTGAGGAAGAAGTTCAGTTAAGGTACAGTTGCTGCCTCTGACGGAAAACATGCACAAAAGTACTGTTTCCGAATCGTTCACAGAAGCCTCGTAATCTAGGAGGTAGTGAACTAGACCGGTCAATCACGCCACCTCGGTTCGAGCTTCCCGTACATCTTTCTGTTTAGGTTATTCATTAACATTCGTTTATTACGACTTAGTCTGAGTATTTATATATATATATATATATATATATATATATATATATATATATATATATATATATATATATATATATATATATATATATATATATATATATATATGGTGTGAGATACATGTCTAGTACATATTGTTACATCTTTGTCACTGATTATAATGCGAAAATCTCATCCAGCTCTTCCGAGCTGGTGCGCGTGCCCAGAATACAGCATGCATTACCCTCTGAACAGCAGCGCTGAGTCGCTGGAACAGAAAACTAGCTGCCCTGGGATCCCTAGTTACCCTGTTGAGTCTTTTGCCCAGCTCCTTGAGGAACTTAGATGCACTCTTTCCCCATGAGCCAAGGGTCTCTGAGCCTATGGAACAAACATATAATGATGGGCAAGTTCTCCATATTTTCTCGACTTCTGGGACTCCTGAAGGTGGCAGCAGCCCCTCCTTCCTCCCTGGTGTACTGGAGATAGGTATCAGCCAAGGTAGATGCACATGTGTAGTCCCACACCACCTGCTTGCCGTCTGTCCAGGCTTGAAGGGTGATACCATCTGGACGCTTTTGGTTGCCATCAGATCTGCATAGTTGGGGTGGTTCCCTTACTGCTGGGCATCCGGCTGTTGTGAGGCTCCTCTTGATAATGTTATTAACCTCTTCATGTCTTGCAATCTTTCCCTCGGATTTACGACACACAAGACCATGGTACCCGAATCGGTCTGCTGCTTCACTGCCACAAATACACCTGTGTTCGGCGAGAATAGGGGCGGCAAGTCGAAGGGCAACACCAATGCGGATGGTCTGTGGGTCGAGGCGTGTGCCAAGGCTGGAGTTGGGAACAGCCAAAAGAAAGTCCCCTGCATGAGGAGCTCTCACTGCAAGTAGGCGGGCTCTATCCTTCCCTGACACACTCTGAAGCATTGCTGAGGCTATATTCTCTACTATTGGGCCATCCCAGTGCGACTGTTTGTAGTTGTTGGGGGGAGCAGGCCTGGTTTCAGAGCCTGTTAGGTTATCCCAGATCCTGGCTCCATCAACGAACTTTTGGTCATGGATTCCAATCGTGTCCCTAAGATGTTCAGGGAGAATTGCTGCTACAAGCCCTCTGGATGCAATGCATGAAGACAGGAAAGCAGGTAGAGCAATCTGAGATGACTTGCGGACACCAATGCCTCCTAGTCTGACTGGGAGTCGACGTATTGATCAAAATATAATAATATAGGGAGGTACCACCTCTAGAACTGGACTGGGGACCCTCATCCTCAGAGAAGAGAATAAACGTACTTCAGGAAAAACTCAAGGTTCTCCCTGGAGCTGTTTGAATATTTTCTTCTCCTACCACCCCTATATTCTATATTCTATGTGAACTTTATTTATAGACAGATTACACTGACAAAATATACAAACATGAATACATTGGTACATTATATCAAAGATTCTGAATCTTCTCCAGCTCCTCCGAAGCCGGACGCAGGATGCAGGAAGCATTTTCATTCTAGATGGCCACATTGAGGTGCTGGAACATGAAATTGGCTGCCCTCGGGTCCCTGATGGTGCCGATGAGTCTGGAACCCACTTCTTAAATTAAGCTGTGGCGTTATTTCCCCATGATCCCAAGGTCTCTGATCCCTCAGGGACAAATTGATACTGTTGGCTTATGTCTCTGTACTTGCCGATCTTGTACTCCTCCCTATGATCAGCAACTCCTCCCTGTCTCCCGACACTGTGATGGATGTAGGTGTCAGCCAGCGTCTACACGCAGGTATAGTCCTATAGACTCATATGACAGTTAAAAATAAAAGAGGAGAGTTATTAGATGGAGAGTCTGAGAAATCTGGAGGATAGACGAACTATTTTGAGGAAGAATTTAATGCTGATGAAGATAGGGAAGCTGTAGTTTCGTGCATTGGGCAGGAAAGAATAACATCTTGTAGGAGTGAGGAAGAGCCAGTTGTGAGTGTGGGAGAGGTGTGTGAGGCAGTGGGTAAAATGGAAAGGGGTAAAGCAGCTGGGATTGATGGAATAAAGATAGAAATGTTAAAAGCCGGTGGGGATATAGTTTTGGAGTGGTTCGTGCTTTAATTTAATAAATGTTTGGAAGAGGGTAAGGTACCAAGGGATTGGCAGAGAGCATGCATAGTTCCTCTGTATAAAGGCAAAGGGGACAAAAGAGAGTGCAAAATTTATAGGGGAATAAGTCTGTTGAACATATCTGGTAAAGTGCATGGTAGAGTTATTATTTTTTTTATGTTTTATTTAAAATCGCATGTAATTACATAACACATGATAACAGAGAGTGTACAAAGAACATGAAAACATGGGCACATATATCTCACCCCATGTAACAAAAACACCCAGTGACGCCAAAATCAGGTATGACAACGCCACGCACTAATATACATTACCACAAGCCCGTGCACATACTCTTATGTTTATGAAAATATTCAAGAAAATACATACCACCGTATACATTTCTACACAACCAGTCCTCTATACAAAATACAACCCAGGCAATTTAAGCCGCTATGCCATGATCTATGATAAATTTACAATAACGTCAACAAAAGCGTACAAGGATGCCCAACATCCATCACTCTGTTACATAACATGAAAGGCAACATGAAATACACCTACACAAAAGAAAACAAGCACAAACACAAAAAAAAAAATGCCATAGAAGTCCTGCACAGGAACATAATGGCCGTACAATTATAATAATAAGAAAAATATACAGATCAGAACACATATATTATACAACTTCACTATAAAAGCAATCGTATATGAGAAACACTATCACCTAGCCACATATTTCACATCACAGGCACAAACCCAGACGTTGATGCTGTATAAATGGAAAACAGGAATAAATAAAGGGGATGTAAATAGCGTGCTGAAAGTATCCAGCCAAGACAGGACTCGCAGCAATGGTTTCAAGTTGGAAAAGTTCAGATTCAGGAAGGATATAGGAAAGCACTGGTTTGGTAATATTTTTTTTTTTTTTTTTTTTAATTCATGTTAAGCGCTAAACCTATTTGGGTTATTCAGCGCAATACTTTGTGGAGGCTTGATCCTCCGTCTGCTGGGCGCGAGACAGACACGCTCTCTATTTGTACTCACCTATCCTTGGTTTGGTAATAGAGTTGTGGATGAGTGGAACAAACTCCCGAGTACCGTCATAGGGGCTGGGACGTTGTGTAGTTTTAAAAGTAGGTTAGATAAATACATGAGTGGGTGTGGGTGGGTGTGAGTTGGACCTGACTAGCTTGTGCTACTAGGTCAGATGCCGTACTAATTCCTTAAGTGGAAATGACCTGACTACCTGGAGCCTGGAGAAGGTTAGCTCCAGGTGGTCAGGTCTAAGCCGGTGAGTGATGGACCTGCCTCGCATGGGTCAGTAGGCCTGCTGCAGTGTTCATTTTTTCTTATGTTCTTATGTATTACCTCCAAAAGCATCCTCCCAATACATACTTGCAACATCCGTCTACTAGAGGTATCCTGGTCAAAACTATAAAAGTACAGTACAGGCTCACCAAGCCATGTTCCCCACGGCTCTCCACCTGCAAAGTCGAGATAACCCCCGTCGTCTTTCCCCTGACATAACCCCCTCTTGTTTCTGGAAGTCTGAAGTCACAAGCCATACCGGTGCACACCATCCTTAGTCAAGCTGTGTCCCCCCAAGTCTGTGTCTGTCTTTACTGCAACTTGCATCCTCCTAATAAAAAATCCCCGTCTCTATGTCCATCCGGGACCCAAGGTCCCCCCCTCCATTCGCACAGACACATCACTACATGCACACTCCCAACCCCACTCATCCCTCCGACCTTCCCTCCGACCAGTCCCCTTTCATCGGCCACCCGTCCCTCTCCTCAATGCATCCAAAGACATAGACCTATAACCCGCTGAAAAAGCCACTTCCCAACGTCTCCCATACAGCTCCTGGTTCCTACATCGCGTCCTATAAAATCGAGCTGCCAATGCCTTTATTCGAATCGCACCCCGCACCTCCAGGATACGTGTATAAAATCCAAGACTAGATACACCAAAGCCCTTCGAACGTCGTCCTGACAGCCTCCAAAATCCAAACTCAAGGCCCTTAAGAGCGATACCCCCTCCCACGCCCCTAACTACCCTTCCTAACCATACCCGCACGTCATCCAACCCTTCACAGAAAAACACGGAATGATACGCCGTATCCAAAGACTCGCAATGATAACACAACCCATCCCTTACTAAACCCATGCAGAAAAGCTGTGCACGCGATGCCAAAATACCATGCAGGAAACGGTATCCAGTTTCCCTCACCCTCGACAGCACTTTCACTTTTCGTAACCAGTACCACCCACTTCCAGTCATACAGTGGAAACTCCTGTGGTCACAGAGACTCAAAACTCCAGACCGTCGCGTAAGCCACTGGGCCAGCTTACGCGACGGTCTGGAGTTTTGAGACCGTGACCGCGGGTTCGAACCCCACCCGTGGTATGGTTTGTTTGCAATCGTGTCATTATGATTTCGTGAGTCACTACCTCCTTGTTTTCCCCCACCCTATCAAGCTTACTCACCTTAAACTTCCCTGGGGTCCCTCACAACCAACAAAACCCTTAAGATCTCACATACTAAAACGTCCCTGCCTCCCCACCACCTCCACACCACCCACATAACCTGATCTACCCGTGCCCCACGATACCCCCCCTAACCAGAAATTCCTGCTTCACATAAACATCCAATAATCTACGATGCAAGGGTATTAACCCCAAACTCCCTAGCCCCACCCTTGCAACCAGTGCCTACCATAACCCCAAATAAATCTCAAGACTCTCTTCTGCAACCTTGCAATATCCTCATCAAGAAAAGGGTACACCGCACCCACGAACCACAATCTACTATAAATGAGCGTATTAACTACTATTACCCTTTGCAAAAGGGTCACCTTCCCAGGTTTCCAACCCCCCAATCGTGCAAGAGCCGCATCCACAACCACCCCTGAATTAATCCTACGTGCCAATTGAACATCCCTACTAAAAGACACCCCACATATCTTTAAACTGTCTACTAGCATCCACCCACACCTTCTTCCCAACGCCCCCTTTCCCTACCCACGTTCCCACCTCCATCAGCTTGGACTTTAGAGTTATTATTGAAAGAATTAAGAGTAAGAAGGAGAGTAAGAGAACAAACGAACAAAGAGGCTTCAGGAAAGGTAGGGGTGTGTAGACCAAGTGTTTACAGTGAAACATATAGGTGAAAAGTATTTAGATAAGAGTACAGAGGTTTTTGTGGCATTTAAGGATTTGGAAAAGACGTATGACAGGGTGGATAGGGAGGCAATGTGGCAGATGTTGCAAATGGAATAGGAGGTAGTTTACAGAAAGCAGTGAAGAGTTTTTACGAGGATAGTGAGGCTCAGGTTTGAGTTTGTAGGCGAGAGGGAGATTATTTCCCAGTAAAAGTAGGCCTTAGACAAGGATGTGTGATGTCACCATGGCTGTTCAATATATTTATAGATGGAGTTGTAAGAGAAGTGAATGCGCAGGTGTTGGCAATAGGTGTGGGGTTAAAAGATAAAGAATCTAACACAAAGTGGGAGTTGTCACAGTTGCTCTTTGCTGATGACACTGTGCTTTTGGGAGATTCTGATGAGAAGTTGCAGAGGTTGGTGGATGAGTTTTAAAGGGAATGTAAAAGAAGAATTTTAAAAGTGAATTTAGGAAAGAGTTAGGTGATGAGGATAACAAAAAAATTAGGTAACGAAAGACTGGATATCAGATTGGGGAAAGAGAGTATGGAGGAGGTGAATGTATTCAGATATTTAGGAGTGGACGTGTCAGCAGATGGGTTTAGGAAAGATGAGGTGAATCATAGAATTGATGAGGGGAAAAACATGAGTGGTGCACTGAGGAGTCTCTGGAGACAAAGAACTTTGTCCAAGGAAGCAAAGAGGGTAATGCATGAGAATGTAGTTATACCAATGCTCTTATATGAGTGTACTCACCTAATTGTGGTTGCAGGGGTCGATACTTAGCTCCTGGCCCAGCCTCTTCACTGATCGCTACTGGGTCCCCTCTCTCCCTGCTCCATGAGCTTTATCATTCCTCGTCTTAAATCTATGTATGGTTCCTGCCTCCACTACATCACTTGCTAGACTATTCCACTTCCTGACTACTCTATGGCTGAAGAAATACTTCCTAACATCATTTTGACTCATCTGAGTCTTCAACTTCCAATTGTGACCCCTTGTTTCTGTGTCCTCTCTCTGGAACATCTTGTCTCTATCCACCTTCTTTAAGAATGGGTGGTGAATGTTGCAACAAGGATAAGGCTGGAGGCACTGGAGATGTCATGTCTGAGGGCAATGTGTGGTGTGAATATAATGCAGAGAATTCGTAGTGCTTGGAGTTCCAGCAAGCATGCGTGAGCATGTTAGATAGAAGCGAATGGAGACAAATGGTTGTTAGGACTTGACGGGCTGTTGGAGTGTGAGTCCTGGACATGGAAATTAGAGTGCCTGCACTCTGAAGGAGGGGTGTTAATGTTGCAGTTTTATAACTCTAGTGTAAGCACGCCTCTGGCAAGACAGTGATGGAGTGAATGATGATGAAAGTTTTTCTTTATAGGGCCACCCTGCCTTGGTGGGAGACGCCGATGTGTTAATAATATATATATATATATATATATATATATATATATATATATATATATATATATATATATATATATATGATATATATATATATATATATATATATATATATATATATATATATATATATATATATATAGTATATATATATATATATATATATATATATATATATATATATATATATATATATTATTTTATTTATTTATTTATGTATTTATTTAGTTATTTAGTTATTTATTTATTTGTATATGCTTTTGTCTTCTTATAATCACCTGTCTAGACCGAAACTGTCTCACCTCTATGCAACATTACAAATGTTAAAGATGGTCTGAGTTGCTCCTGGTATCATATTTGAATTGGTATTTTATTCTTATTTATATAATTGAGTATTTTATTACGATAAGCATACAAAACTTAATTATATTTTAACTATCTTCAAAAATTCCTTGTTCATAGGTGACTCAAATTTTGCTGAAGTTACCTTGAGAATTGCAGAAAGTTAGGAAAAACTAATTAAAAGTCTATCAATGCAGAAAATTCCTTAAATAATAAAAGGAGACGATTAATTTCAATGAAATAGAATTTAAAATTTAAGAGCAGTTGAGAACGTGTTGAAGATACGAAACTGAGGTGAATATAATATTTGTCTCCTCTGACAGGTGGATAAGATGAAGGTGTTGTGGCTGTACCACCTGCAAGGAGCCTTCTACTTGTTGTTTCTGGGTTACGTCGGTGCTTCTCTGGCGCTGCTGCCAGAAAATATTTGCAAATGCCTTATACGATTTTAGGGTTATTTTATATTTTTCTGCCCTGCGAAACAGTACTTGATGTAAAGAATTAAAATTACTCTCTTCTCCTTGAATCAAACTTGATTACTTACTGTCCCCATGTTCTCCGTGGCACCCATTATTCTCCGTGGCACCCATGTTCTCCGTGGTACCTATGTTCCCCATGTTCTTCGTGGCACCTATGGGTCTAATGCATCCCCATGAATAAAATAATTTTCCTTGTTCTGGTTAGAGTTATTACTGATGTCACTGCTGCTTTATGTCGATTTTATTAGAATTCTGACAACAGCTGTTTCCTGACAGCAGCTTTTTTTTGGGGGGTTGCCGAACAAGATGGTGCAGCTGATGCAGCTGGTCCAACAACAGTGTTTGCTTTAGGGTGATTTGGTCAGGAAACATTATGAGGCACCTGCTTATCTTTCTGTTTCATGAGTTTATATGTAAGAATAAACGAAATATATATAAACTTTCTAAACAGAGAAGCACAGCTGTTGCTACTAGCTGCAGACTCTGTCCACTCGTGACTCTGGCTCTCTTGTTTTTAATGCAGTTAAAAGGATTTGATTGTATAAAGCAGTTCGGTAGATGATTCCACTAGCAAACAACTCTTACTTTAAATAAGTACTTTCTTATTTTTTCTTAATATCGATTTATATAAGTTGAAACAATTACTATACATATGTCTGTTTTGAAATACAAATCTTTGCTTTTAAAATGCCATATAATGTATTATGATTAATGATGTAAAGAAAATCAATCTAGCATTCGATTTTTCTTTACCTTTTCCATTTTTATCATGAATATTTCCATAGCAACACTTCCTTTACTTGGTTGGGAATTGCTGAGTGGATTTTTGCTAAGAAACCTGAGCTTAAACAAAGGCAACACATCAACACAAAATGTAATTTCACAAACAGAGAATAACATTTCGTCACAAAATAATGAAGCATCAACAGGTAAAATATAATAAGTGATAAATGTCACACTGAAAAAGGATAAAACACGCAAAAACAAGAATGTATAATAATAAATAAGGGAAAAAGTTTAATGATACTAAGAATGCAGTAGAAGAGAATAAAGTGTCCAATGTAATCGTTCACCGTCAGTAGTTTGAGACTAATAAAGAGAGAACAAGCTCGCAGGAATAAAAAATAGAGAAACAATTTTCTCTCCTCAACAAGAAATTGTAACTTACTAGTAAGAAGTAGAATATTATGTATTATTACATTACAACATAAATATTAAAATTTACTAGAATGAAATGTTACAAATTACAACTTTAAGTGTGTAAATATGTAACATTTCATGCTAGTAATATGCAATTTGTAACTTTTGATGCTAGTAATATGTAATATTTATGTAGTACTGTAATAATTTCTTTTTATTAACACATCGGCCGTTTCCCAACAAGGCAGGGTGCCCCGAAAAAGAAAAACTTTCACCATCATTCACTCCATCACTGTCTTACCAGAGGCGTGCTTACACTACAGTTATAAAACTGCAACATTAACACCCCTCCTTCAGAGTGCAGACACTACTTCCCATCTCCAGGACTCAAGTCCGGCTTGCCGAATTCTTTGAATCCCTTCATAAATGCTACCTTACTCACACTCCAACAGCACGTCAAGTCCTAAAAACCATTTGTCTCCATTTGCTCCTATCTAACACGCTCACGCATGCATGCTGGAAGTAAAAGCCCCTCGCACACAAAACCTCCTTTACCCCCTCCCTCCAACCTTTCTTAGGCCGACCTCTATCACGCCTCCCTCCACTACAGATTTATACACTCTCGAAGTCATCCTATTTTGTTCCATCCTCTCTACATGTCCGAACCACCTAAACAACCCCTCCTCAGCCCTCTGCATAATAGTTTAGGTAATCCTGCACCACCTCCTTATTTCCAAACTACGAATTCTCTGCACATTGCTCTCAGACACTACATCTCCACTGCCTCCAGCCTTCTTGTTGCAACATTCACCACCCATGCTTCGCACCTATATAAGAGCGTTGGTATAACTATACTCTCATACATTCCCCTCTTTGCTTCCATGGCCAAAGTTCTTTGTCTCCACAGACTCCTCAGTACACCATTCACATTTTTCCGCGTCAATTCAATGATTCACCTCATCTTTCATAGACCCATCTGCTGACACGACCACTCCTAAATATTTGAATACATTCACCTCCTCCAAACTCTCTTTCTCCAATCTGACATCCAATCTTTTGTCACCTAATTTTTTGTTATCCTCATCACCTTACTCTTTCCTATATTCACTTTTAATTTTCTTCTATTACATTCCCTACCAAACTCATCCCCCAACCTCTGCAACTTCTCTTCAGAATCTCCCAAAAGCACAGTGTCATCAGCAAAGAGCAACTGTGACAACTCTCACTTTGTGTTAGATTCTTTATCTTTTAACCCCACACCCGAGCATTCACTTCCCTTACACCCCATCTATAAATATATTAAACAACCAAGGTGACATCACACATCCTGTCTAAGGCCTACTTTCACTGGGAAATAATCTCTCTCTCCAACATACTCTAACATGAGCTTCACTATCCTTGTAAAAACTCTTCACAGCTTTCAATAACCTACCTCCTATTCCATACATTTGCAACATTGCCACATTGCCCCACTATCCTCCCTGTCATATACCTAATAGTTTTAATATATGTTAGTGTTTACGCTGTCCTGCTGCTGCTGCTGCTCCTGCCGCTGCTGCTGCTGCTCCTGCTGCTGCTACTGCTGCTGCTGCAGCTGCCGCTGCTGCTGCTTCTGCCGCTGCTGCTGATCCTGCTGCTGCTGGTACTGCTGGTGCAGCTGCTCTCGCTGCTGCTGCTGCTGCTGCTTGCGCCACGACGCTCCTCGCATATAAATACTCCAGACAGAGAGTAGCGGGGAACACTTGCTTGGAGTCACTCCCACGAGAAGTGAACCACTGTGTGAGGAACCAGCTCAAGGTATCGGTACTCATACCTCCTTGAAATTTCTGTCTTAGTCAAGTATAAATAAGAGCTATAGCAGATATTTTTTTAACTATTACACCAACAGGCATTTTTATATTTATCCCATTTCATACATTTTCGTTATGTTACACAACTTTTGTAAATATGTTTTTAACATTTCAGATTATAACTAGTGCTACGTGTGATATCTTTATGCGTTGAAATTGTATATGGGAAATGAAATATGTTGTATTCATTACCTAATTTTCAGATCGTAATTGCGTTTTGATGGTGGTATACATGCCAGTGTTGATAGTGCTATTGTTGCCAGATGTGGTAGTGCCGTTACTGAAAGTAGTGGTGGTGTTGCAGCCAGTGTTGATGGTGGTGTTGCTGGTGTGAAGTGATATTGTAGCCTGTGATGTAGGTGGTGTTGTTGGTGTGAGGTGATATTGTAGTCTGTGTTGTAGGTGGTGTTGCTGGTGTGAGGTGATATTGTAGCCTGTGTTTGTGATGGTCTTTCTCTTGTGAAGTGATATTGTAGCCTTTGTTGTAAGTGGTGTTGTTGGTGTGAGGTGATATTGTAACCTGTGTTGTAGGTGGTGTTCCTGGTGTTAGGTGATGTGTAGCCTGAGTTGTAGGTTGTGTTGCTGGTGTGAGGTGATATTGTAGCCTGTTTTGTAGGTGTTACTGGTGTGAGGTGATATTGTAGTCTGTGTTGTAGGTGGTGTTGCTGGTGTGAAGTGATATTGTAACCTGTGTTGGTGATTGTCTTGCTGGTGTGAAGTGATATTGTAGCCAGTGTTGATGGTGGTGTTGCTGGTGTGAGGTGATACTGTAGCCAGTTTTGTAGGTGGTGTTGCTTCATCAGTACTACGGTACAAACACCCAAGATTCGAGTATGAAAACTAAAAATCGGATTTTAGAGGAAATTGTAGTGCCGAATAGATAAAACTGGTCAATTAACAAGAACTCATTTAAAATTAAGTCCTTTCTAAAGTTTTCTCTTTATACGTTTAAAGATATATTTTTTCATAAATGTTAATGGAAAAATTAATAATTTTGTACCAAAAGAACCTTAGAAAACTTACGTAACCTTATTATAACAAGCGCAATTTATTTTAGCCAAATGCAACGAAATATATTTTGGATAAGTTTACAATAATTTAATGATAAACAAACACAATCAAATATATTTTTTCGTTTGGTTGAGAAGGATTTTTTGCCAAAATATTGCTTTTTTCTGAAAGATGGGCGTTGCTATTTAAGCCAATTCGGCACGACATATATATATATATATATATATATATATATATATATATATATATATATATATATATATATATATAAAATACAATGGGGAGTAAAACAACATAGATAACAACTCAGAGCTACATGTCAAATACTTCGTCCAACTCCCCGGCAGTGGGCCGCGTGCCCAGAATACTGCAGGCATTTCCCCTCTGGATCGCAACACTGAGTCTCTGAAAGAGGAAGATGGTCGCCCTGTGGTCCTTGGTTTCTATGATGAGTTTTCCACCCAGCTCCTTGAGAAACTTTAGAGCACACTTGCCCCATGCTCCATGGGTCTCCGACCCTATTGGGATGAAGTTATAGCAAGATGGAAGGTCTTCATATTTGCGGGTCTTCTGGGTCTCCCTGTGGCTGGCAGCTCCACCCCCTTCGGCTAAGGAGTGTGGCAGGTAGGTGTCTGCCAATGTGGCAGCACAGGTGTAGTCCCAAGCAATCTGCTTACCATCCTTCCAGGGTAGCATGGTGGCTCCATCAGGACGCTTTTGACTTCCATCAGACCTCTGCACTTGGGGTTCCCGTTGTATATATATATATATATATAGATAGATAGATAGATAGATAGATAGATAGATAGATAGATATACTAAATAAGAGTCAACGAGTCCGAAACCTAGTCCTTTGAGGATATGTATGGCATTCTTTCCCAGTGATCCTATGGTCACAGATACCTCTAGCACAAAGTGATACTGATGGCTAATGTCTCTGTTCGTGCTAATCTTGTACTTCTTTATGTCTTCTGCGGCACCTATTTGTTGCCCAACACTGACGGGTGCAGGTGTCAGCAAGCGTCGACACACAGATATAGTACCATGCTAAAAAGCCTGCCATTCTTCCAATGATAGATGGTGATCCCGTCGGGGCGGAGTGCGGGATTGTGAATATTTCTGGATGCTAGGGATTAGGGCTCTCTCTCAGCCAGGCAGCCAGCTGAAGCAAGGCTCGTCCTCATGATATCGTTGACTTTAATGTGTTTCGTGTGCCAGCCCTTGGTTTTGGAGCAGTTTAGACCGTGTAGGCCATATTGGCTGACATTTGCATTGCTACAAATACTCGTATATTCCTTGCGAATTGTGGCAGCGAGACAGACAGCCAATGCAATACGGAGGGTCTGTGTTTTGAGGAGTGTTCCCGTTGCCAAAATGGGAGCTGTTAGCGGGAACTTTCCAGAGTGATGTGCTCTCACAGTTTGGAGACAGGCAAAGTCCCTATTGGATATTGCGGCCTTGAGTATGTTGTTAAGCATCATTTCAACAATGACGCCATCCCATCTGGACCGTTTATGGAACAGTGCTGCACTGGGTTTTGGTGCTGGAGCATCGAGAGTCTCCCATTCGGTAATGGCACTTGTGCAACTTGGGTCCTGTATTTCTGCTAATCACCAAGGTTGTCTGGAAGAATTTGCTTTATTAGCTCTTCTGATGTAGTGGAGGAGGATAAGAAAATTGATAGCACAGTCTAGGAAGATTTACGTACTTCCAGCCCCCCAAGTCTGACTGTAAGTGAGCTTGTAACCGCTGTCCATCTTCAAGGAAAAGATGCAGTAAACTCTCTAGCATGGTCTTTAGGAGGAAGTCATATTCCTTGAGTTTTAGAGTCGAAAGACTGGAAGGCACCTCAAAAAGTGAGTTTTGGGCGAGACAGGCATCGGGTGAGTAGGTGAGTATCAGTGTCTTTCATTCTGTCTTACATCATCCTGAGGCTTGAGATTTTCTTCGTAGAACTCAAGTAGATTTGTGACACACGATTTCCCATCTCTGAAGTCATGCTGATTGTCATGTATGAACCCAATCCATTCAATGTGCTCCAGCACTCTTCTATTGATAATCTTTTCCAGGACTTTACAAACTATAGATGTCAGTACTCACCTAATTGTACTCACATAATTGTGGTTGCAGGGGTCGAGACTCAGCTCCTGGCCCCGCCTCTTCGCTGTCAGCTACTTGGTCTCTGCTCTCCCTGCTCCATGAGCTTTATCATACCTTGTCATACCTGGTCTGCAGTTTAATGATCCTTGTCTGTCTCCTTTCTTAAAAATTGAGCTTCATTTGCTGTCTTCCACACCTCAGGTAGTTGTCCACTTTCAATAGATATATTGAAGATTGTGTAGTGTTATGGTGATGAATATTGTGTAGTTGTGATGAATATTGTGTAGTGTTTTGTGATGTATATTGTGTTGTTGTGATGTATATTGTGTTGTGATGTATATTGTGTTGTTATGTATATTGTGTTGTGATGTATATTGTGTTGTGATGTATTAATAACATTCAACCCAAGAGGAGCCCCAAGGAGAGTGCTACTGCTCGTGCTCCTGGCAAAACAGCACTAATATCTTCAATGATCTGTAGGCTGTTCGCATTCGGAGGGGTTTAAAGGTAGGCCCCAGTTCTCTCCCATGTCTTTCATTTTCCTAATGTCCTCTAGGAGAGACTCAGTAGTGTCAGCCAGGGTGCCATCATCCAAGAACCAGAAATTGAGCTCATAGGATAGTGTTTCTGTGACTTCCTTGATGACCAGACAGAAGAGAAAAGAGGCGACAGGGTCCAGCTTTTGCACCCCTTCACATGAGACAATTTTATGCTCTCAAAACAGGAGATTAGAAGTATCACTATAGCACGATTGAATGAAAGGATAGAGGGAAGGGAAATGTTTATAAACTGCGTAGAAACCTATAAACTGCGTAGAAACCTATAAACTGCGTTGGCAAAATCCAGTTTAATAAGGGCTTTTTGATCTGACACACACACACACATATATATATATATATATATATATATATATATATATATATATATATATATATATATAAGAAAATATACACAAATTATAAGCGGTTCCATTATTGTTCAGTGCCATGGAGGTGGAAGCCTAGTCCTGGCTATTAGAGCTCTTTTGGGGGTGAGGTGTGGCATGCAAAGAAAATGTTACAATTTATTCGGCGTATGTTACCGACTTTACCCTTGTGAGTTTCGATGTCACTGCCCTGTTTACAGGAGTCCCTGTCTCTGACTTGCTTACGTACCTTGAAGAGGAACTAGAAAACTTCTCCTTGCCCTACCCCATGATATAATTATTGAACATATTAAACTTTGTGTTATGGATTGCAAGTTTGTGTTTGAAGGCAAGTACTATGCTCAGAAGCAGGGTATGGCTATGGGAAATCCCCTCAGCCCCTTACTCAGCAAGCTGTATATGGAATTCTATGACACTAGAATACTTAAAGATATTCTCCCAAATAATGCTTGGTGGTTCAGATACGTAGATGTTCTTTGTCTTTGATCTAGAGATCACAACATTGATGAGTTATTACTTAGACTCAGTGGTCTGGTACCTTCTATTAAGTTCACAATAGAGCATGAAATAGATGAAACTCTACCCTTCCTAGATGTTTTAATCCATCGCGTCGACAGAAGATTCAAATTTACACTTTACAGGAAAAAACCAGTGTGTCGTTATACATTCATTATTATTCCAATCATGAATCTAGGGTTAAAAGGAGTGTTTTCCTTACAATGTTCCTGAGAGCCTTGCTTATCTGCAAAGCTCTCAGGAACATTGTAAGGAAGATGATGTCAACAAAATATTTAACATAGCCACGAAACTGAGATACCCCAGAAATTCTGTTGAGAAGGCCCTTCTGTCACATAGAAAGACTTTTTACAGGATTGAACCTAAGGAAACGCCTGTCAGGAAAAATGTATTGGTTTTGCCATACAATGATAATTTCGTCTGCCTGCGGGAGGCACTAAAAAAGTTCATTAAAAACCTCACTTTCAAAAACACTGGAACAGTGAAACAGAGATTGATTAAAAACACACCACCTAATAATGTGGGTGGTGTTTACAAGGTCCCATGCACCCTTTGTTCACTCTCATACATTGGTCAGAGAGGTAAACCTCTAGAAACCATATTACCCCAATACCAATACTTAATCAGGACAGGCCAGGTGTCGAATGCAATCTTTAACCATATCAGCTCTTGCAATCACCCACTGGGGTGGGCTGCAACCCACATAATTGTACCCAACAGTTCCATCATGGAAAGAAACATAATTGAGTCCTCTCTCTTCAAACATGATAGGAATGCCGTATATAACTTAAATTATGGGCTGTGCAAACTCAATAGCTATTTAGTGGCGTCTGCTGTGCACAGCCTTAAACAACAATGTTATACAAAAGCGCAGGATTGCTCATTATGCCAGGAGGTCTCGTGATGTTCCGGTTAAGTTCGTCCAGAGTCTGCAAACTGAACATCATGGTACGCCCGTCGAGTACGTCAATATAATATATAACATCCTGCCAAGTCCGTCGCGAACTTGGGTTATACACAATGTATAACCTACCCAGCAACTACTGCATACAGGTATCGTAAGGCTACAGGTACTCTAGGTGGTGTGCTACAGACTACAACCTGAGTGATATAACATGAGTAGTGAGGAAATAGGCACGGGGGTTAATTCAGGTATTGGTGCGCAGGTGTGATTACCCTCTGATGGCCCAGAAAAGAGGCAGAGTGACCTATTTAGATCCTAACCCGTTTAGGATTGCAATATGGTAATTACAATTAGTTTATTGGTTTTCTGAATTAGGTAGTTAGTAATATAATAATGATAATAATAATAGTGGCGTTAAAAAATATCAGGAATTGCCTAGTTATTATAAGAAAGAAAAGCCTGAATAGGAGATATCATACAGACAAATTGACACTGAGAGTATTTTCTGAATATTATAGAAAATTCTGAGACATCGGGTATTACCTGGTATTACAACCTCAGGTTCTCAAGGCTTGATATCTTGAGTGTAAAAGGGAGCTTGGACCAAAGTAAACACAGTAAAAAAACGTTGAATTGTGTGAGCGTGTTAGATAGGAGTCAATGGAGACGAATGGTTTTTGGATGTAAAAATTTATAATTTTGTACCAAAAGAAACGTTGAAAACCTACCTAACCTTATTATAACAAGCGCAATTTAATTTAGCCTAACCAAACTAAATATATTTTAGATACGTATAAAATAATTAAATAATAAACAAACACAATGAAATATATTTTTTTCGTTAGGTTCAGAATGATTTTTGCGAAATTATTGCCTACACAAATTTTCACTTGTCTTATATGGCAAGATGAGCGTTGCTATTTAAGCCAAAATCGCAAGTTTTACCTAATCGGCACGACATATATATATGTCGTGCCGATTAGGTAAAACTGGTCAATTAGCAAGAACTCATATAAAATTAAGTCCTTTCTAAAAATTTATCTTATACGTTTAAAGATATATTTTTTTCATTTACGTTAATGTAAAAATTTATAATTTTGTACCAAGAGAAACTTTGAAAACCTACCTAACCTTATTATAACAAGCGCAATTTAATTTAGCCTAACCCAACTAAATATATTTTAGATACGTTAACATTAATTTAATAATAAACAAACACAATGAAATATATTTTTTTCTTTAAGTTCAGAATGATTTTTGCGAAATTATTGCATACACAAATTTCCGCTTGTCTTATATGGCAAGGTGAGCGTTGCTATTTAAACCAAAATCGCAAGTTTTACCTAATCGGCACGACATATATATATATATATGTCGTGCCGATTAAAAACTGGTCAATTAGCAAGAACTCGTTTAAAATTAAGTCCTTTCTAAAAATTTCTCTTATACGTTGTAAAGAGGTTTTTGTGGCATTTATGGATTTGTAAAAGGCATATGATAATGTGGATAGGGGGGCAATGTGGCAGATGTTGCAGTTGTATGGAATAGGAGGTAGGTTACTGAAAGCAGTGAAGTGTTTTTATGAGGATAGTGAGGCTCAGGTTAGAGTGTGTAGGAGGGAAGGGGACTATTTCCCAGTAAAAGTGGGCCTTAGACAAGGATGTGTGATGTCACCGTGGTTGTAAGAGAAGTGAATGCGAGGGTCTTGGCAAGAGGTGTGGGGTTAAAAGATAAAGAATCAAATACAAAGTGGGAATTGTCACAGTTGCTTTTTGATGATGACACTGAGCTTTTGGGAGATTCTGAAGAGAAGTTGCTGAGGTTGGTGCATGAATTTGGTAGGGTATGTAAAAGAAGAAAATTAAAGGTGAATATAGGAAAGAGTAAGGTGATGAGGATAACAAAAAGATTAGGTGACGAAAGATTGGACATCAGATTGGAGGGAGAGAGTATGGAGGAGGTGAATGTATTCAGATATTTGGGAGTGGACATGTCAGCAGATAGGTCTATGAAGGATGAGGTGAATCATAGAATTGATGAGGGGAAAAGGGTGAGTGGAGCACTTCGGAGTCTGTGGAGACAAAGAACTTTGTCCATGGAAGTAAAGAGAGGAATGTATGAGAGTATAGTTATACCAACACTCTTATATGGGTGTGAAGCATGGGTGATGAATGTTGCAACGAGGAGAATGCTGGAGGCAGTGGAGATGTCATGTCTGAGGTCAATGTGTGGTGTGAATATAATGCAGAGAATTCGGAGTTTGGAAATTAGGAGGAGGTGCGGGATTAACAAAAATATTATCCAGAGAGCTGAGGAGGGGTTGTTGAGGTGGTTCGGACATGTAGAGAGAATGGGACGAGACAGAATGACTTCGAGAGTGTATAAATCTGTAGTGTAGGGAAGGCGGGGTAGGGGTCGGCTTAGGAAAGGTTGGAGGGAGGGCGTAAAGGAAGTTTTGTGTGCGAGGGGCTTGGACTTCCAGCAATCATGTGTGAGCGTATTTGATAGGAGTGAATGGAGACAAATGGTTTTTAATACTTGACGTGCTGTTGGAGTGTGAGCAAAGTAACATATATGAAGGGATTCAGGGACACCTGCAGGCCGGACTTGAGTCCTGGAGATGGGAAGTACAGTGTCTGCACTCTGAAGGAGGGGTGTTAATGTTGCAGTTTTATAACTGTAGTGTAAAGCACCCCTCTGGCAAGACAGTGATGGAGTGAATGATGATGAAAGTTTTTCTTTTTCGGGCCACCTTGCCTTGGTGGGAATCGGCCGATGTGTTAATAAAATAATATATATATATGTCGTGCCGATTAGGTAAAACTTGCGATTTTGGCTTAAATAGCAACGCTCACCTTGCCATATAAGACAAGTGAAAATTTGTGTATGCAATAATTTCACCAAAATCATTCTGAACATAACGAAAAAAATATATATAATTGTGTTTGTTTATTATTAAATTGATGTTAACGTATCTAAAATATATTTAGTTGGGTTAGGCTAAATTAAATTGCGCTTGTTGTAATAAGGTTAGGTAGGTTTTCAAAGTTTCTCTTGGTACAAAATTATAAATTCTTTCATTAACATAAATGAAAAAAATATATATTTAAACGTATAAGAGAAAATTTTAGAAAGGACTTAATTTTAGATGAGTTCTTGCTAATTGACCTATATATATATGTCGTGCCGATTAGGTAAAACTGGTCAATTAGCAAGAACTCATCTAAAATTAAGTCCTTTCTAAAATTTTCTCTTATACGTTTAAAGATATATTTTTTTCATTTATGTTAATGAAAGAATTTATAATTTTGTACCAAGAGAAACTTTGAAAACCTACCTAACCTTATTACAACAAGCGCAAATTAATTTAGCCTAACCCAACTAAATATATTTTAGATACGTTAACATTAATTTAATAATAAACAAACACAATGAAATATATTTTTTTCGTTATGTTCAGAATGATTTTGGCGAAATTATTGCATACACAAATTTTCAATTGTCTTATATGGCAAGGTGAGCGTTGCTATATAAGCCAAAATCGCAAGTTTTACCTAATCGGCACGACATATATCGGGGAGATTGCAGAGACACTGCTGTCAGAGATCACAAGGTTCGTCAACAATTCCTTGGCTGGTCTGATTCCTGACGAAATTAAACCTTTCTTTTTTGGAGCATCACTTTGTGCCCTTAAAAAGAAGGATGGAGGAATTAGGCCTATCGCAGTGGGCAACACGTTTCGCCACCTCGTTTCTAAAGCTGCTGTCAGAAGTATTCGCGCAGAGGCAGCCATCATGCTTCAACCAAACCAGCTTGGCTTTGGGGTCTCTCAAGGAAGTGAAGCAACTGTTCATGCAACAAGGGCGTATATCGACAACCTGCCTGAGGACAATGCAATGGTTAAATTAGATTTCAAGAATGCATTTAATCTCCTGAAAAGAGACGTAGTATTAGCAGCTGAACAAGAACATTTCCCATGTCTCTTCCCTTTTATTTCAGCTGGATATAGCAAGGAATCAATGCTCCTGTTTGGAGAGCATGAAATCACATCATCAGAGGGTGTCAAGCAAGGGAACCCTCTCGCACCATTTCTCTTCTGTATAGCAGTTAGGGAAATCCCAGTCAGACTGACCAGTGAGCTAAACATCTGGTTCCTGGATGATGGCACACTAGCAGGTACTAAGGAGTTCCTTCTAGATAATCTTACACAGGTGATGACACGGGGACAGGAAATGGGTCTCGTCATGATTCCATCCAAATGTGAAATCATCTCACTCAAAAAGTGATAGATGCAGTGAGATCAAAACTACCAGGAGCATCAGTCATTGCCCCTACAAATAGTGTCTTGCTTGGAGCACCTCTGGGAAGAGATGCCATTGACATAATTCTCAGGAAGAAATTGGAAGAATTGAGAAGAATGGAACAACGAATAGGCAATCTTGACACCCATGATGCCTTGTACCTTCTCACAAAATGCTTCAGTCTGCCCAGATTGACATATTTCCTAAGATGTGCTCCTTCATGTGATAACCCAATACTGCACGAATATGACAGTATCATGAGGCAGATCTTTACTAAAGTACTTAACCTTACTATAGAAGATGGGCAGTGGGACCAAGCTACACTCCCAGTCAGACTAGGAGGCATTGGCGTCCGCAAGTCATCTCAGATTGCTCTACCTGCTCTCCTGTCTTCATGCATTGCATCCAGAGGGCTTGTAGCAGCAATTCTCCCTGAACATCTTAGGGACACGATTGGAATCCATGACCAAAAGTTCTTTGATGGAGCCAGGATCTGGGATAATCTAATAGGCTCTGAAACCAGGCCTGCTGCCCTCAACAACTACAAACAGTTGCACTGGGATGGCCCAATAGTAGAGAATATAGCCTCAGCAATGCTTCAGAGTGTGTCAGGGAAGGATAGAGCCCGCCCCCTGGCAGTGAAAGCTTCTCATACAGGCGACTTTCTGTTGGTTGTTCCCAACTCCAGCCTTGGCACACGCCTCGACCCACAGACCATCCACATTGGTGTTGCCCTTCGACTTGCCGCCCCTTGTGTGTCGTAAATCCGAGGGAAAGATTGCAAGACATGAAGAGGTTAATAACATTATCAAGAGGAGCCTCACAACAGCCGGATGCCCAGCAGTAAGGGAGATCTGATGGCAGCCAAAAGCGTCCAGATGGTATCACCCTTCAAGCCTTGACAGACGGCAAGCAGGTGGTGTGGGACTACCTATCTCCAACACACCAGGGAGTCCCAAAAGTCGAAAAATATGGAGAACTTGCCCATCATTATATGTTTGTTCCCATAGCCTCGGAGACCCTTGGCTCATGGGGAAAGAGTGCATCTAAGTTCCTCAAGGAGCTGGGCAAAAGACTCAACAGGGTAATTAGGGATCCCAGGACAACTAGTTTTCTGTCTCAGCGACTCAGCGCTGCTGTTCAGAAGGGTAATGCATTCTGTATTCTGGGCACGCGCCCCAGCTCTGAGGAGCTGCATAAGATTATCGCATTATAATCATTGACAAACATGTAACAATATGTACTAGACATGTATCTCTCACACCTCGTATACTGTATATGACATCATTATATCAACAATGTATCTCCTAAATCTTTTGTACCATATTATGTAATAAAATATACATATTGGTAAAAAAATGGAAAGATAGGGTTTACCTGGAGTTTACCTGGAAAGGGTTTCGGGGGTCAACGCCCCCGCATCCAGGTCTGAGACCAACCAGGCTGTTACCGCAGACCGCACGCAAACTGACGTACGAATCACAGCCAGGGTGATCAGGTACTGACTTTAGGTGCCTGTCCAGTGAATTCTTGAAGGCAGCCAGGGGTCTATTGGTAATCCCCTAACAGTCTTGGGCACCCGACACTTATGGTGTTGTCTCTCAGTGTACTCGTGGCGCCCCTGATTTTCATCGGGGGAATGTTGCATCTCCTGCCGAGTCTTTCATAGGGAGTGATTTTCGTGTGCAGGTTTGGTACCAATCCCTCAAGGACGTTCCAAGTGTATATTATCATGTGTATCTCTCGCCTGCGTTCCAGGGAATACAGATCAAGGACCTTCAACCGTTCCCAGTAATTTAGGTGCTTTATCGTACTTAAGTGAGCTGTGAAAGTTATTTCTACACTCTCCAGGTCTGCAATGTCGCCAGCCATGAACGGGGCTGTCAGTGTACAACAGTATTCCAGCCTAGAGAGAACAAGTGATTTGAAGAGTGTCATCATGAGCTTGGCGTCCTTAGTGTTGACGGTTCTCATTATTCATCCTATCATTTTCCTAGCCGATGAGGTAGATACGTTGTTGTGGTCTTTAAAGGCGAGATCCTCTGACATTATCACTCCCAAGTCCTTCACATTTCTTTTTCGCTCTATTGTATGGTTAGAATTTGTCGTATACCTTGATACATTTTTTATTTCCTCAAGTTTTCCATATCTGAGTAGTTGAAATTTCTCCTCGTTGAACTTCATATTGTTTTGAGAGGCCCATTTGAAGTTTTGGTTGATGTCCGCTTGGAGTATTGCAGTGTCTTCAATGAAAGTTACTGCCATTGCAATCCGAGTGTCATTCGCAAAGGAAGACACGGAGCTATGGCTTACATCTCTGTCTATGTCAGAAATGAGGATAAGGAATAGAATGGGAGTGAGTACTGTGCCTTGTGGAACAGCTCTTTTCACCGTGGCTGCCTGGGACTTTACTCTGTTTACTACTACTCTTTGTGTTCTATTTGTCAGGAAGTTATAGATCCATATACCAACTTTTCCTGTTATTCCTTTATCACGCATTTTGTGTGCTATTTCACCATGGTCACACTTGTCGAAGGCTTTTGCAAAGTTTGTGTATACTACATCTGTATTTTGTTTATCCTCAACAGCATCCAGGACCCTGCCATAGTGGTCCAGGAGCTGGGACAAGCAGGAGCGACCTGCTCTAAACCCGTGTTGCCCTGTGTTGTGTAACTGATTGGTATCTAGGTGGTTGGCGATCTTGCTTCTTAGAACCCTCTCAAAGATTTTTATGATATGGGATGTTAGTGCTATCGGTCTGTAGTTCTTTGCAATTGCTTTACTGCCACCCTTGTGGAGCGGGATGAACCTGTGTCCATGCTCCCTCTCCATAGAATGCTGAAAGCACGCGATTCTTGCAATTCTTGATGAACACAGAGCTTCATGAGTCTGGGCCTGGAGCAGAGTGCATACGCATGTCATTTATTACCTTTTCAAAGTCTTGTGGAGTTAGAATAATATCCGAGATTTTTTAAATGACCAAATTTTGGGTTCCGTTCATAAAGAATTCATTTGGATTGTCGACCCTTAGTCTGGGCAGCGGCTCGCTGAACACTGAGTCGTATTGGGACTTTAATATCTCACTCATTTCTTGGCTGTCATCTGTGTAGGTCCCATCTCGCCTAAGCAGAGGCCCAATACTGGATGTTGTTTTTCCCTTAGATTTGGCATAAGAGAAGAAGTATTTTTTTTTTTAATTTCCTTTATGGCTTTTAGTTCTTCCTGAGATTCTTGTCTCCTGTAAGATTCCTTCAGTTTATTTGCAATTTCATTGACCAGTGCCTCTCTACTTATTTCAGATATATTGGCCCCTCTCAGCAGCTCTGCTTTTCGCCTTCGTCTGTATAGGGAGCGTCTCTCTCTTTCTAGTTTACATCTTCCCTTTCTTTTTCTTAATGGAATGTGTCTTGAGCAGATCTCAAGAACCACAGAGTTCACTTTTTCTAGACAACTGTTCGGATCCGTGTTGTTTAGGATATCTTCCCAGCATGTTTCATTTAGGACATGGTTGACTTGATTCCATTGATTCCATTGATTGAATTTTGTGAAGAAACCTTCCTGACTGATCACATTTTGCTGGTCAGGAGCCCTGTGCATACATGTCTGTACCTCTATTATGTTGTGATCTGAGTGTATTGTCTTTGATACGGTTATATCCTGTAGTTCCAGCTGCTTTACCCCCTTTCATTCTACGTAATGCCTCACGCTCGTTCACCGCACTCACATCCTATTCTTCTTCACTCCTGATACGGTTATATTCCGTTGTTAGTGAAGATGAGGTCCAGCGTATTTTCTAGTCATGTAGGCTCTAATATTTGCAGGTTTAAGGTGAATTTGGCGCAGAGAATTAATAGTTCGTGTGTGTGTGAATTTTCATCTGCGTTGCGTCCTGGGGTGATCTCTGCTAAAACACTGTTTGCTATACGCCTCCATTTTAGGTGTCTCAAGTTGAAATCTCCTAGTAGTAAGATGTTTGGGGCAGGAGGTGGGAGATTTTCTAGACATTGGTCAATTTTTAAAAGCTGCTCCTGGAATAGCTGGGAAGTTGCGTCTGATGTAAGGAATTTTATTATTTTTTGACGGCTTTAGACCCTGTATGTTTGCAAAGACAAATGTCGTTATATTGGTGGAATTTAGGGGTTTTATTTGCTGGCTCTAATATCTGTTGTTCTGGAGTAGAGGCCAGTGTCCGTGGTTGGGTGGGTGGTAGGGGAAGTGGAATATTCAAATGGGTTCAAGAAGAAATCCAAATATTCTTCCTTGAAGCCTTTTTATTCACTTCTCTGAGGCTAAGGGTACCACAATTTGCACCAGATGTGGACCACCCATCCTATATATATATATATATATATATATATATATATATATATATATATATATATATATATATATATATATGTCGTGCCGATTAGGTAAAACTTGCGATTTTGGTAATAGCAACGCTCATCTTGCCATATAAGACAAGTGAAAATTTGTGTATGCAATAATTTCGCCAAAATCATTCTGAACATAACGAAAAAATATATTTCATTGTGTTTGTTTATTATTAAATTAATGTTAACGTATCTAAATATATTTAGTTAGGGTTAGGCTAAATTAAATTGCGCTTGTTGTAATAAGGTTAGGTAGGTTTCGTTTTCTTGGTACAAAATTATAAATTCTTACATTAACATAAATTAAAAAATATATCTTTAAACGTGTAAGAGAAAATTTAAAAGGACTTAATTTTAAATGAGTTCTTCTAATTGAGTTTTACTAATCGGCACGACATATATATATATATATATATATATGTCGTGCCGATTAGGTAAAACTGGTCAATTAGCAGAACTCATTTAAAATAAGTCCTTTCTAAAATTTCTCTTATACGTTTAAATATATATTTTTTAATTTATGTCAATTAAACATTTATAATTTTGTACCAGAAAACTTGAAAACCTACCAACCTTAATATAACAACCGCAATTTATTTAGCCTAACCCAACTAAATATATTTTAGATACGTTAACATTAATTTAATAATAAACAAACACAATTAAATATATTTTCTTTAGGATCAAACGATTTTTGCGAAATTTGCATACACAAATTTTCGCTTGTCTATATAGCAAGAAGAGCGTTGCTATTTAAGCAAAATCCAAGTTCTTAATCCACACACTTTTATATATATATATATATATATATATATATATATATATATATATATATATATATATATATATATGCAAAAAGATCAGAGTAAACAGGTGATATCAAAATATGCAAGACAACCACTATGAAAAATAGAGGAATTCCAAGCTGACTACTCACATTATCACATATAGTTCCTTGATAATGTGAGTAGTCACAGCGCTTGAATTCCTCTATTTTTCATAGTGGTTGTCTTGCATATATATATATATATATATATATATATATATATATATATATATATATATATATATATATATATATATATATATATATATATATATATATATATATATATATATATATATATATATATATATATGTCGTGCCGATTAGGTAAAACTGGTCAATTAGCAAGAACTCAT